>BMAO01007658.1:0-201695 GCA_019973975.1 Trichonephila clavata | reverse complement strand
TTCATGTGCGCATTAATTCCAAACAAAATTAAACATGTATGAATCTAGTCTACAAAGTAAAAAAACAACATTACAATTATGTAATCAAAGAACATCCTACAAGTAGGTAAGATCCGGCTTGTGGGATCCAAAACCTGACTTTGCAGGGGTCCCTAATTATTTGCGTTACGCCACTGTAGTTTTCAAATTGGGCATTTACTATAGCTTTAGCAGAGGTCTTTTTAACAGGAACTATGTCAACCCATTTCGTAAATAAGTCAGTAATTACGAAAAAAAAATCGATATTTTTCTTGTTTTGAAGATGGGTAGGGGCCTTAAAAATCTTACGAATTTACTTCATTCAGATAATTAGTTACAATAGACATTAAACGCTCAGCTTTTAACGCGTATTTATAATTATACTTTTGGCACGTGTCACAGGTGGAAACATATTTATATACAGGGTATCCAGCCTTAATGTGACCCAATAGCTAATTCCCGAACCGTTTAGTTTAGATATACACTTTCGATTTGAAAAATGTTTTTAAAAAGATAAAGAATGTTTTTACGTGCTTTTAGGACCAAAAAACCCATTTAGAAAAAATTTACAAAAAATAAATTTTTATACGGTCCCAGGTCCTATCACTTATATTTAGAAAAAGTAGCAGTACACAAAAACAAAGTAGACATACAAAAAGTTTCATTTTATTACAATAAAAACTGACCGAGTTATGCCTACATAAAAGTGAAGCATCTGAATTGCTCAGAAAAGGGGGCCGTATATAAATTTAGTTTCGAGAACAGTAGTTCACTATCTTCAGAAAGAGCAAACGAAAGACAACATAGTATTATAATATTGAAATGTCGTAGTAAATGTCATTGATTGACAATTTGAATTGCTGTATGGCAAACAATATCAGTTAAATTAAAGAAATACAACTTGTACCGAAAAGATTAAAACAGCTTGTTTTAGCAAATAGCAGCAAAATAATACAGGATTTGCCGTTCAAATTAAAGCATAATGTGGAATGATACGCCAATCATGAATCAGGGTTTTTTTATTGTATCAGAATGACCAAATTAACTTAAATAATGGTGAAGGCACGAGTTGTGGCACGAGACAAGGGAATACGTCTATGACAATCCCCAGTTTTATACAAGCGTTGAACAGCACGGGCAATTGTACAATAAGATGGATGTCTTCGAGTGGGAAATTTAATGGCATAAAGTCTTGCCGCATCTCTCTTATTACGATTACATTGTCCATAAAAAAGTACCGTTTCGCAGTATTCTTCATTTGTATACATCTCGTTCTCCTGTACTAGAATTCGTAATATTAGGATACGATTGTATGCAATTGCAAGCGACTACACAACAGATTTTTAGCGTTCGTCATGATCAGCAAAAACGCAGCAAATCAGACTGAAGCCGCAGCATATAAGTCTATTTTTTTGGAACTGCTTTTGAAATGTTTTCTTCGTCCAAAATATTTTATTTTTTTTCAATGTTTTACACGTGCACAAAATAAATTTTATTTCTTAAATACTCAGTTATTGTATTATTAACGTATGCTTTTATATTTAAAAACGATTTACATAAAAGGGACGACGATTTACATAAGAGCGAAAGTTTCCTGTCTGAGTTAAAACTAATTTCACTTTGGAGACGGCCCCTTACTAGCTTCTTGAAAATGGCCCAGAAAATGGATAAAATATATGTTTTTAAAGTTCCATAACTCGGCCAGTTTTTATCGTAATAAAATGAAACTTTTTGAGTTTTCTTTGTTTTTGTATATATATATATATACTGCACATTTTCCTAAGTATAAGTGATAAGAACTGAGGACCGTATAAAGAATTAATTTTTGTAATTTTTTCTAAATGGGTTTTTTGGTTCGAAAAGAACATAAAAACATTCTTTACCTGTTTTAAAACATTTTTTAAATTGTAAGTGCATATCTAAACTGAACGGTTCGGGAATTAGTTATTGGGACACATCAAGGCTGGATACCCTGTATATATTTGCGCATATATCGGAAATAAAACGAGTCTCTCATCCTTAAATAAGTCAACGCGCAGAATTTTTGAAATATAAATTCTAAATTTTTTACAAGTCGACAAATATTTAGCATAAAATAGCATATTGTAGGCTAATTTAAAATCTTGGGACCAATTCTCGCAAACTGCCATATTAACTGAACTATCCACTGGATTTTCTAAATATCGATAAATATGACCTAAATTAGGATACTTCCTTTGTTCTTCAATAAGTTGTTCCCTGGATGACAACACTAACGATTGAATCGCACAAGATATGTTACAAGGGGTGATCAAATGAAAAGGTACGAAATGACATAAAAATGAAACATTTAAATATTTGCATATTCCGCCAAGGGAGAATGTAGCGAGACATCTCGGGATGTCATTGGAGACTCTGACTGGGATCGGATCATGCGCGGGTGCCCGCATGCGCAGGAGAGAGCAAAGGCTCTTATAAAAAGCGGCGTCCAAATGATGCGAGCACAGAATTACTCGAGCACAGAAAAAGCATTAACTCCGATGTGTACTGTGAGACACTCCGACGCCTACGCAGGTCCATCAAGAACAAAAGACCGGGGCTGCTCACGGAGGGTGTGGTTCTGCTCCATGATAACGCGCGTCCACACGTCTCCAGAGTCACACAAATGGAACTGGACAAGTTCCAATGGGAGACGTTGGACCATCCGTCCTACAGTCCGGACATGTCACCCTGCGATTTCCATGTGTTTGGTCCACTGAAGAAACACCTGAAAGGAAAGCGCTTCAACTCGGACGACGTACTCAAGGACACTGTGAAGGACTGGGTTTCGTCACACCCACAGGAATTCTGGGAACAAGGAATCCTGCGGCTTGTTCATCAGTGGGATCGTTGTGCTCAGGCCTATGGTGTATATTTTGAATAAAGTCTATATTTGTACCCACCGTGTCGTTTCGTACCTTTTCATTTGATCACCCCTTGTAGATTCTGCAATGCTTTCTAGCGGGTTTCTAGACATCAAATCTGCCACCACATTTTGAGTTCCGGGTCGATATTCTCATTCCACATTGAGTTCTACCAAATTAAGAGCCCACCTTACCATCCGGCTAGACAAATTTTTGTCATTAGTCAACTTCGTCAGTGCTGCGTGGTTCGTAATTACTTTCACAGGTACTTGTCCCTGATATGTCCTGTATTTATTTAATGCCCAAATGACCGCCAAACATTCTCTTTCTGTCACAGTATATTTCCTCTCTGCACTGCTTAACGTCCGGGACGCGAATGCAATAGATATCTGTAGCTGCATCAACACCGCACCAACCCCTAAATCACTCGTATCTGTATACAACTCAAACTGGCTTTCAAAATCTGGTAGTTTTAACACTAGAGCTTCTGTTACTGCCTTCTTAATCCCCTCAAATGCTGCCTGAGTCCACGGACCATACAAATTTAACTTTATTTCTTTTTAATGCATATAACGGCTCACACTTCTCTTCATAACCCCCTTATAAATTTTTGGTACCAATTTTTAATATAAATTTCTGGTTTGATCATGCCAAGCAACTTCGGCACCTCTGGTGCATTCTTCGGAGATTTCATCTTAGTAATCGCTTTCACCTTTGATTCATCTGTTCGAACCCCTTCATTACTTATCATGAGACCTAAATATTTCAACTTTTTACAAGCGAAATGGCATTTGGCCTGATTCAACGTCTAACCCGCTTCCTGTAAAAATCTAAAAACTTCCCTTAAACGTTTAAAATGTTGTGTGAATGATGGTGATGTAATTATTACATCGTCCATGTACAGACTAACATACTTCCTCAAAACAGGTTTAAGTGTAATATTTATTCCTTTTTGAAAATTCGTAGCTGCTACGGGGAGACCAAAATGCATCATTTTAAAGGCATACGTGCCACTTTGTGTGATGAACGTGGTTTAGGAAATATCTTTGGGATTAACCGCTAATTGGAAATATCCCGACCTAAAATACAACGTTGAAATTATTCAAGTATGAGGAATGTTTGTAATTAAATCTTCTATGAGTGGTAGTGGATATCGAGGATATTTAGTTATCGCATTTAATTTTCTATAATCTATTGCAAAACGATATTCCTCAAAGGAATCTGGTGGTAAGTCATTATTTTTACGGCTTAGCACAGCTTGGGATGTATAGGGTGACTGGATAGGTTTTTTGTACCTTCTTCTAACATTTTGTTGACATGATAGTCAATTATCTTCCGTTTGACTCTATCGTATCTAAATGATCTTGATACGACTGGTGGACCCTTTGTCACCTGTATCCAAACAAGGGTAAACCCGGTCTCATTTGAAACAAGTCCACTAAAACTTTTGAATAATGTTTGCAACCCTTGTTTTTGATGTTCATTTAAATTAGTATGAGATGGAGATCGATTTCTACCTGCTCATTTATTTGTAGTATCACTTTAATTTCTAAATCCAGAATCACCAACGTTTATTTTATCAAAATCTAAAGCTATTTTTGTTGCTCTCATGAAATCCACTCCTCGGATGTACGAATACTTCATCCCAACAATGACATGAAAACTCTTCTGTTTTGTAAATTCTCGAATTCTGACCTGCAATTCAACGATTCCCAAATTCATACACTTCGCACTTTGTGTTTTTACTACCTCTGCATCTGACTTTTCTTAAGCCTGTATGAAAGATATAGTTTGAATGCCTCGTCAGAAATAAAAGATTTTCAGCTCCTGTATCCCCCAATGCCTTGATAAAGGTTTCGGGCAACAATATGGGCACATATGGTAGGTCCACCGAACTTAATCGTCTTCTTGTTGTTGTTTTTACTTATGCCACATGTCTGACGTAGTCAGATCGAGGCCCACGAAATTTATCATGGCAACGGGCTAAATCTACGCCTGTCGTTAGCCTAAGTTTTGAGCCCCCATGAAGGCGACAGTATGATTTTGCTCGGAACAACACGATAGATGGCGACACCGTTCGGACGCACTGATTTAACGAGCACGTACTCCATGTGCACTCGGAGGGTATTTGGTGGCATCGGACATCGAACCCAGGACTTCCGGTCTGGAGTCCGGTGCTCTAACCACTAGGCTACCCCAACAACTTAATCGTAAGACACTTAATTGAATGGGAGGAATTTCCTCAAATTGCGATCGATTATCTCCTGTATATCGAACACTCAAAAGTTTAAATTCCTATTTCCTCTATCATTTCTAAGCCCTTTAATTCCTATTTCTTTTATTGACATAATCATTTCGCATCCTTCGATTATTGGATCCGCTGTCACTTCGATCATGTCGGATTCTGTTATTCTCGAAACCTTGATTATCGTCACCTCTGCGATTCCTGAAATCATTGGAATCATGGTTTACACCTCTTGACTCCATCTGCCTATGTACAATACCTCTATCACGATAGTTTCCAACTATACACTTGTCGGGTAACCCTTTTTTTAATCCCGTTCTTGTCTCTCGCAACGTTACTACTTGGACCATAGGCTCCAGTGCCCCTTTCCTCATACTTCGCTACCAATTGCAAAAGTTGTGCTTTCGTTGTGGGGTTTCGAACTTCCACGGAATCAATTAACTGTGGGGACAATCTCATGATTATGTCATTAAACAAGTTCTACTCCACCATTTTCAAATTAAGTGCTTCTTGAATTTTTAAAACGTGTATACAAAATCTGACGGTACTTAACTCCTAACTTGTTTTGAAGCATAAAACTCCGCCTCCAATTCCAATCTATTTCTGACCACAGGAAAGCTTTTTGTTAAGGCCTCCTTTAGTAGTGCAAAATCCGTTGCTTCACCTTGCACATATGTATACCCGATAACCTCAAATCAATTTTTCTCCCTCCTTACGAGATGACCATTCATGGTGGCTCAAGCCAAATTTGCGGGTATCTCGTAATATGAAATATTATTAGTAATATTATCTAAAAATTCATTAACATTTTCCTCTCCGGGAAAAAAACTTCAGGTAAAACCCTCAAATTCTCTCCGACTCCTTTCGCGAGGTTAGGGCTTAGTGGACGCCAATGTAATGGATGGGCTATCCCATCCATTAGTGTACGAGAGTTAGTAGGACAACTAGCCATAATCAAAACAACACAATTTATTTACTATTCTCAACAAAGACACAAATTCAACAACTCAAGTTAAGAAATGCACTAATTGATGAATATGGGAGCAGTAGAGAAGTAGACAAGATAATTGGAGGTATAGTAATAAATCGGAGCACTTACCTTCTAAAATTTGAAGATAATTTGTAAAATAATCCAATACAAATGGACTGAATCCAATATCACAACTAATTTACCAAATAAACGATCTTAATATTAATCAAATAATCTACGAAGTGCTCTCGTCTAGTTTTATGTTATCTTACGTCAATCTTCACGCTATTCTTTAGCTTCTAATGTCTCTCTCTCTCGAACCGGAAAGCTAATACTTAAATACACGACATAATTTTCATGAGTTACGTCTTCTTCTTCGGGAGGAAGTTTTCAACTAAAAATATTTAAAGAAAGTGTGTAATTCCCCAAGAGGATTGTTAGTAAAAATGTTGATAGACCCTTTACAATAGGTTGCCATCGCTCAAAAGATAAGTACAGTCGATAGAGTTGGTAAGAGGCATGATATTAAAGCTAATTAGTTTACACAAAATACATATAAAATAAAAATTATAAATAGTAATGAAAACTGAATAGAAATTAAGTATAATATACAAATGAATACAATTCCATCTAAACAATATTGCTGTTAAATTTATCAGAAAGCAAAATAAAAAAAATAAATATTAAAAAAAAAAACTTTTATGATTCGATCTATTAAGCATGATATTCTTTTGTCTGTAGATTGATTCCCAATATTACAATAAGAAAATTTAGTTATTCTGTACGTACCTGTATTGTGGGTTACAATAATAAAGAAAATTGAAGAATCCTATCAATTTTTACAATAGCGCAACACACACACACACACACACACACACACACACACACACACACACACACACACACACACACACACACAATTGCCTTCACTGTCATAATTGAATTTGGATTTGTTACTGAAGTCGACCTGATTCCATTCGATTGCAATCCAAACCCTTCGAGAGCAATTCCATTCCAATCGAGGCGATGTTGAGTGGATGTCCATGGCACTATACGGAAGGGGCACCGTGATCATAGAGCTGTCCTTTAGCCTTACGACGGAACAGATTGACACAGAGGCCCGTAGTGAAGGTGCTGTCTGTGCATGGATGAAGGGCAATGAGGTAGAAGGCACTATGCGTGCGTGTCATATGATGCGACGGTTTTCTAGATTAGTAGTTTTTAAATGTGATCCGCGGACCATCGGGGGTCCTCAGCGCTTTTCTAGAAGGTCTACAAAGGTTTCATTTAACGTTTAGATTTGCTGTTTTACAGACTTTGAGAGGCCTCGTGGAAAAATTGAAAGACGTGCCAAAGTAGACAAGATCATTGTATTGCCTTCAGTGAAAAACTCTACTACAACATATATTTCGATCAAAATATTAATTCAGTTTATTTTTTTTTATCTATATGGCCATTACTACAAGTAATATTTTTAAAAAATAGCAGAAAACATATTTTTAAGAATAAAAATTGAATTGTTAAACCTGATACAACAGCACTTAATTAAATGTTTATAGATTTCTTAAAAGAAAAAGGGTTAAGAAATTCAGTATAAGTAGCAGAAGCAGTCTTAGGGTTATTGTCAGTTATGTGCTGGGAATCAGGGGGAAATACTCAAAATCTTGGGGGTCCACGATGTCACGCTGATATATAAAAAGGGGCTGCTTCGATTGGAAGTTTACTAACCACTGTTCAAGACTATTGATCTGTCGAGAGTGTGCTGAGCCTCTCCGCCATGTAACAGACCCTTCTTTCTTATCCACTGGTCCCAACATCAACACACACTAAAGTTAGAACGGCCTAGGTGGCGAACTACTCCCCTAGTTGACCAACCGGTTTTCATCATTACTATGATTCTTCCTTCTTCTTGAACTCTCTCTCTTTTTATATTGTCGTCGATGATGGCATATTGGCATTCCGTGTGAAAAATTATCCCCGTGCAACAGATTAAATAGTCAAAAACAAGCCATGTTTACCCCTTTTATAATACAGGAAGAACTAAGTTCAAAGCCCTCTGGTGTCATTACCTCATGCGCAATCATCTGTGCTTCTAATTATTTGTATATGAGCCTCACACATATCTTCATGCCAAATTTGGTACAATCCCACTCTCACTTTTTGGGGCTCAAATTTTTATGACTATGAATGGGGATCTAAAAAAGTACCCCAAGCGCATTAAAACATTAAATTGAAAAACTTTTTTATTTGGAATGAAAATAATTTAAGGTGATTTATTTATTCTTAACTTCGACCTTTTAAAAGACAATATAACTATTGGTGATGGATTTCATAACTTTAAACCACGGTCAAATGATGAGGGCACAACGCTTGAGTATGCCTTCCACTTTTTCTCAATTTATTAAAAAAATGTAGATATTTTAAACTTAATATGTGTTAGGAATTTATTTTTACATCCAATTAAAATGTTACTAGAATGAAATTTAGCTAATTTTTTCGCTCAAATATTATTCTTATTTTATGATTGATGATAGATGCATTTTTGGAAAAGCTACAACTTTCCGATATTTTTTTCTAACTTTAGACTAAAACATTTTAAAGGATTTTGTTAGAAAGGTATACAATTATAAATTTTTTCAAATAATAGTTTTTGATGTGTAACAATCTTTCCTCTCGATTGCTGGAGATTTGTGGGAGTGATTTCGTTAAAAGGGACGGAAATGCGTAACAGGAAATTGAGGAAGCGCGTGCTATTTAGTTTGACCAATCAGTGCGCTTGGTGGTGTCTCTTGCCTACCCTGACAGTGAAGAATCGAAATGAAATTCTGTTTTTTCTCCTACATTCGGGAGGGACTCCCCCCCCCCTGCGGTCTAGGCCTTGGGATCTTTGTTTTTGTTTTGTTTTCTCACTTTAGGATCAGAGAAGATCAAGCCACCAGCTTTTTTATATTGTTAAATTTAGCATTTCAAAATATTCTAATTCAAAATACTTGATTTTGTTTGCGCTTGACTCTAATCCGCACATACCAGCAAGTCTTATTAGACTTCACCAAGGATAAACTTGCGATCCTTACACTCAATTGTCAAAGTCTGAGGGCTTACCAAACAGATTTCGACCTTATTTCACAAATTTGTACGTTACTCATGTTGGCAGAGACGTGATAAGATAATGACGAACGTGTTTCGATACCTGACTTAGATTGCTGCTTTGCAATTTAAACAACCGGGCCACAGAGCAGCTGGTGTTGCGATCTATCGCAAACAGAACAACTCACATGTTGTGGCTCCTATATGGATATTACTTATCGTCAAACAAGTGGATTGGGTATTGTTATTCAAGATATTGGGGACAATTGTGCGGCAGAATGCTTATTTGAAAATGGACAAACAGTAATTTTGGTGGTCGTATAAATTTCTCCGAATCAAACGGTTAAAAAAAATAAAGATTTCCTGCATTTTTTACTTTTACCATTTACCGAAAGTGGTTCAGCTCTTAAAAAAAAAAAAAAAACCTATCACTTGCTTTCCATGATTTTGAGTGGTGATTTTAAAGTTAACTTCAGTTTGCTAGAAGCCGAGTCACTCATAGCTTTTTTGAATGATGAGCTCGAGCTCGAAATGAACACAAATCCAAATGTTTCTGCAACTAACAGTGGGACTGTTATTGACGCGATTTTTCACAACGGTTTTTATATACTTTGAAATCATAAGTATATATTTCATATTTTAGTTATCATAAGTTATCATTACCGCTCTTCCCCAAATTGAACAAGAATAATTACTTTTGAAAAAAAATTGCATTACTCCTTGTAATGCATTTTAAATAACATTTTCATTAAAAATATTATTATTCCATAGGAAATTATTTCCAGTCATACTCGATTCATTTTTTTCAGTATTTAAGTTGCTATTGCGAATGTATCACGATAACATGTCAGATGTTACACATCGTATGCGACTACTGTATAAGGCTCATTTCTTTTTTTCAAAATGTTCATCCTTATTTGACTAATATTTCCTCCAATTTATATTTTTGCTAAAGAAAAAATTCATCTATATTGGATAAGCAGATATCCCATTATAACGTTAGTACAGGTTGTAGGAATTTGCTTCAAGCTTGACACACATAAAATTTTTTCATTAATTACATTAAACTAAATCTTTAGAGTTAAACATTGTGTGGAATAAGCCTTTCATGAAGCTTAATCAATAAAATGTTTTATAATTCGCGGTGAAATTCATCCTTTTTTTAATTTAGATGTAGATTGAGGGGAAAAAAAACGAAATATCTAATAATACTCCTCTTAGCTAAAGTTTTTAAATATCATGTTTACAGAGCTGTATGTCTTTCTCTCTTGTATATTATTAGCAAACGTATAGCTCATTCAGGTTTAGATTTTGGAATACATTTGTATTATTATTATGTAATTTCTAGCGAAGCATAATGGTCTATCGGCGTCAAACTTTCTAATTTTAAGCTACGGTCAGTTGACGAGAATAACACCTGATCCAACAGTTACATGTCGTTTCTTGGAATCCTTTTTTTATTGGAATCAGGATTCAAGCATTGTTGCCGGGAAACTCATGTCTTTTGCTACAATGATGTATCCACTTCTCAATACAAGATTCATTAAATTATGTATTAAATAATGAATAAAAATAATGCTAAATAATTAGTAATAAATGCTGTATTAAATAATATTTTCATTGTTATTTACAAAATAAATTGCTAGCCTCTGTTCGTAATGCTAAAAGTATCACATTAGTATGATAAACAATATGAACTGCCTAGAAATTCTGCATTTGCTGCTCCGGGGATTCCAAGAAGAGAGTTGTTGTTATTATTCTTGAAAAAATAACTCAAAGGGCAAACTATATTAACAATAACTAAGACATGTTAATGACAATTTCAACGACATTTTACTTAAATATTCCTATTTCATGAAGTAGGATTTTTTGAGAGGTAAAATATATCCTTGTTAATTATTACAGAACAAAAAGTTGATCAGTGCACGATAATTAGTAAATATGTATTTAACCCTTTATCTCCTTCGGTACTTATAAGTACATCCCACTGCAAAATTACATAGAATAACAATTTTTACAAATACTCTGACGGTAAAAGCAGGAATATAAATTTAAATCCACTCTTACAGAATATAGGGCAGCGTGGGTTCTATGATGATTATTTTAGATGGAAATGCGAATAGTCTTAAGACAGAAGTTGCATTCTCAGCTGATATATTGATGGCATTTCGAAGATTGTAATTTTAGTTCTGAAATGTAGTTACTCAAAAGGAGTCTAATTTTTCTTTGTATCTTAATTAAGACCTTAGAAAATGAACTGACTATTAAGTGAATAGTGTATACAATTAATTTTACAGTTGAATGACTTTGTGTTACTTATAAATGCCGACAGTGCACTGGATGTTAGAGCAAGAACGTTTTTTTTTTGGTCAATGAAGTTTATTATTGTTTTTTGTTGTGTTGTAAAGTAATTACTATAGTGTAATAGTGTTATGCTTTTTTCGGCATTTATTTTAGTTTACCTTATTTATTTCGTTTTCTTTATTGTTTTATTTTCATGTTTTGAAAAAAGTATGGACTTTGATTCTGCGCTTGTTTTTCTTGCCACACAAAAAAGGAAATATCTATTATTTATTCAGAAATTAACAACATTTTAATTTATTTATGTGCAACTGAGATTTAATAATAATAGGACGTTTCAATGTGATATTATTTTTTCTCCTTTTCTTAGAATATCTGGAAAAAAGAAGCCCAATCTTTAAGAGGCTTTGGATTTATTAAAGAACCAACCATCTGAAAGCAATGATGCACCAACGGATGATTCCTTAGATGAAAAAATCCCAGCAAATACTCTGCAGGAACTTCTGTTAGATTCTTAAGGTGACGATCAAGAGACTTAATAAGACTCAAGGTGCATAACGCCTGTTCAGAAAATATACTATTGTTTCCCATGATGTTTTTCCAGTGCTTTAAAAAACATTCAATCGGAATCTCACTCAAAATGCCCGACGTGTAACGAATTTTTCTGTATTAATGAAAAGAAAAACTGTTTCTTTGAATATCATCAAATTAAGGTCAAGTGTAAAACCTGCTTTTTTTAAATGTAAATAAATGTAATGTCATAATGCAATGTAAATAAATGTAATGTTATAATACAATTTAATTAAATGTAATGTAATAATATAATGTAAATAAATTTTTAAAACTTCATAATTTTCAAAGATAAATATTTTTTTTGCTGCAAAATATCAGCGTACTCTAGTTATTTAACATTTTTAAATGTTAACACCCCGTTAAAAACTCATATAGTCGTTTTATATTGCGAGAATATTTTAACCCTCTGTGGACGGACGGTACTTTAAAGTACCTACTTAGTTAATTAGCTCTAACGGATTAAATTTCGCAAAGTTGAGTATTTAATTGATGTGTATCTCTTAATTAACAATGTAGGGATTCAGAAAAATATATTGCATGAAAAAAAAGTAGTAGTAAAAAGGGTTAAGTACCAATATAACAGGAAACATTTCATAACTTTGAATTTTAACTATTAGTGAGGCATGGAATGAGAATTTCTTTATTAGATAAGAACTTCAAACAAAACACAATTTTAATGCTTGTGAATAGTTTTTATTAGTTAGTTAAAAAAATTTAAATAATTTTTTATTAGTTAGTTTTATTAGTTAGTTGTACATTATTAATATCACAACCATGGTGAATTATCAAGATTTTCAGATAATGTGGAAACCTCCGTATTAATAATAATCATCACCAACGCATATAGTAGTGCCATAGTACTCGACATACGTGCATCTTGTGCCTTCTTCGCATTGGCTTGTTGGGGGAGGTCCTCCGAATATTGGAGGGTTGCAATACTCTCCTTCTCCTGTAAATGACATAAGAAGAATCATAACTATTTTGAGAACAAACAAAATTTTTAGAAATTTTTATGCTTGTTCTAAGACACCAATTTAGAAAGAGATAAGGAAGGTAATTTAATGTGAATACTTTAAAACTTCAGGTGGTATTTTGATTATAGTTAATTCTAGCTAGACTTTAGCTATACACCACAACTGTTTGTTTTTGTCAAAGCGAAAAATTTCAATGCGTATTAATTTCCTTTCGATACGAATTTATACTAGTGGAAATTTATTGCTCAAAACATTAATCTACCGCGTCAAAAACACCTAAAGCAACAACAAATACTAATTATCAACAATTATTCATTTGGAATCATAAACATTTTTCAGAAGAAATTGATAAGTAAAATTATATATAAACAATAAAATGAGATCAGAAAATTGATTTGTAAAATAATGCACTTTATTTTGTAAATCCCCAACATTATGTGTTATACGAGGAGAAGAATTGATGGATGTGCGAGTGAGTATTAATATCGCACTGTTCAGCTGCACTAGGGATTTTAACGACGGACTTTGAAATTTTGAACCATGGTCAAGTGACGAGGACGACATCTAAGTTTGCACCCCCTCTCCTAACTGCCATACCAACGGAAGGATGTTTGAGCTCTAGATTGATTTAACGTGCATCGCTCCCCTATACGGCGAGTTATTAGTGCTACTGGGCTCGAACTCATGACATGCCAGCCGAGATCCGATACCTTGACCACTAAGCTACCGTGGCCACCAATTGAAACATTGAAAGTGTGTTTTGTCCCCAAAACTCATCACGCTGTTTATGGAACATATTTAGAGAGCTCTTGAGGAAACCTTTTACCACGACTTAAGACACTTAACAGCATTTCGTTAAGTGACGTAATAGCAAATTTAGGAGGCGCACGTGAAAATAATCGTAATAAACAAAAATAAACCATATGACATTAGTAGAAACTTACTATTGAAGAGTAGAACGTACTGAGTGTTAGATCAGAAATCCTGACAGTGGAGCATATTTTAAATATTTTGGTGGTTCAAATTTAATATATTTTGATTAACAATTGCTAATTCAAAATATCTATTAAGTATAGTACAATGCATATTATTATTATTAGTGCAATAAAATTATACGAATATTAAAATAAATAATTAAATAAAACCCTTTTCTGAAAGATTAAAATCCATTTATAATGAAATATATAGTTATACATGAATTTTATTTGTTAAACAATTTGAAATGTTACTGTTAAAGGCTTAAACTTTGAGTAATAGTTCCTGTTTTTCCCACCTTTACATAAATTTATATATTTTTGCTAATCAAGAAAATCACGAATTCTGAGAATAGTTTCAATTCACTCTTTATTAATTTGATAACTGTATTAAATAATCAGATCTTAAGAGAGTTATAAATAATTTAATGCGTTATAAGCAACTTTTGAATATATGAACTATGTACGTAAATAAAATTAAAAAGTAACTTTTCACCGCTAATTCTGTCGATTCTTTAAGTATCCAATATTTATTTTCTTACGTATAAAATAACTCAGAAAAAGAATAACATTAAGGAAATGTACTTATAATGGTTCTGCACTGGTCACAGCATCCGCAATTAAGGGCATTCTTAACTAAGATTTGGTCTTCTGTGCAATGTACAGGTTTGCAACATACTTTACTGCAATCCGTTGTGCATCCAATAGCCTCTGCGGCAACGATTCCAATACTTATTAGAAGAATGATCTTCAGCATTTTTGTCTTCAAGGCGAGTATCCTGAAAAATAGTTGTGTAAGCGACGCTTCCTTTGCTTGAGTTATGTATTTGGGATGCTGTAAGAAGTTTAAAAACGCATAAAAAGGCCTCTTTACTCTGTATCACAGATATTGCAAATTATAATTACGCAAAGAACTTTCATCTATCTTATGGAATTCTAAAAGAGTGAAAAAGCTTATTCAAATGCAATATGGCTGTGTCGTTTAGCACATTCTATTAAATTAAAAAAGTCAGTGAATATAAAATCTTTCTAAATATTCTATTTATAATCACTTATCTTATTTATTATTGACTGTCAATCAATTAATTAAATACATTTTAGCAAAACACTTTTTTTGTTTCATAAAATTGTTAACTTTTTATTCTGGGATAAAATTGACATTAATTGTGTTTTAACTAACGAAATTTTGTTATTTTTGTTTCATTTTTAAAACACTAAATCACTTTTGCTTTCTCAGAAAATGCTTATTTTTTTCACGGAGTAATAAAATTGAATCATGGAGTATTATAATGCATCCAAGAATTGTATTAACAAATGTCTTTCCTATCTATCAATGTCTTTCAATGGATTAATTAATTAGCGAATTATACAAAATAAAAAAAAAAACGAATAGCGAAATTTAATTTAACTGTATGAATGTTTATAACCATTTCAAGAGTAAAAAAATTATAAACACATTTGCTTTTGGTTTTCTATGATATTGGATATATACAAATAACGCGCTTATTGGATTGCATTGTATAGAGTTAAAGTTCTCATTTAATTGATTTTCATTTTCTTTGTGAACTATTTCGTAACTTTACATAACTTATAATTTAAAGATGATTCTAATTTTTCAGTTATATATTTCTGACAGGAATGTAAAATTGTTTTTGATAATTGCTTATAAATGAAGCGTAACAAGCTAAACATAAACAATTCCAATTACCGTAAAATTCCAACAATATTTTAGAAAATTCATAAATTCCATTTTAAGCCCCGAAACGAATTTCTCATTATAATATTTTTCTTTAAAATACTTCTCCTCCAGATTTTTGTCTCCATTTATCGATTTATTTTCTTCCATTAGTTTTATCATGTGACTTTTTTTATACTTATTTCGAATAGTTTTTTTTCATTTATTTAATGCTTTGAATTCTTTTTATTGATATGATTTAATACGGTATGCATAGTTTTTGGAAACATATTGACTGTTACTGTAAGATTTCATTCTATGATCTAATTTTACATTCTTTGTCAGAGGTAATTAGTGACTCGAGCGTTAATTTTGGATCTTTTTCAAATATAAAGTGCGGATACAATAGATGACGCATTTTTAAAATGCTTTTACACAGTTCCAAATCCTATATAATACCAAAAATGTACTTCAAATTAAATGCAAAAGATATTACTGAATAATAAATTACCTATTAACAATAAACTATGACGCAGTTAAAAAATTCAATTAAGCAAATTGTTGCAAAATGACAACGATATACGTTAACTTTTCTGTTAATAATGAAAATAATAATTTGGAAATTACATTAATGTTTGCAATTTGAGAAATTTTTAAATTTTGGTTCATTAAATTTGTAATTTTTCATTTTTAATTTGTCTGGACCATTAGACAAATTGTAGTGAAATTAGATATGCATATAGTTTACTATATATAATACAAAAATGATTCAAATAATCGTAAGCATGTATAAATACGAGCATGGCTCCTTTGAGGAGGAATTTTCAAGTATAGGATTACGAAGTGAAACAAAAAGTAGGTTATCAGGGAGTATAGTTTTCTGTTAGAGGTATACTGTTTAGTATATGAATACTGTGAATTCATACATGAAATAGATATTTTACAGGTAATAGACATCACAGTTAAGGTCCCTGTAGCATAGTTTGACTTCTCTGCCAACGCCGTTTTGGGGACCTGTATGCTTCTGAGATTGGGAAAGGGAGTGAGTTGATATGCAGTCATTAACCAAAAGCATCTCAATATGCTGTGTAGGAGTGCCTGTCTTGCTAATTCATTCGGTGAACATCTTAATTTTCCAGATTTTTTTGAGATTCCCATGATCACAATTGAAGTTTACGATAAAGTGTGAAAGGTGCTGAATTTCTTTTTCTTTTCGAACTGTAGTGGACCAATCAAGATCTTCAGTGATCATCGTGACTTTTGGAAAACCTTCTTCTAAACGTCTTATTAACTATTTTCGTAAACTGTAATCGACACTGGTCCTTACATTAATGTCTACAGCAATCAGATGACTTGAGACTGCCCTTTCTTAAGTCATGTGCTTATTCATCAATTTTTTCTTTTACCCAAACATCGTGGAGGTTACTCACTTTAACTGTTTGCCTTTGAATTCCACC
This sequence comes from Trichonephila clavata, assembly GCA_019973975.1. NCBI lineage: Eukaryota > Metazoa > Arthropoda > Arachnida > Araneae > Nephilidae > Trichonephila > Trichonephila clavata. Next base: position 184,539 of record BMAO01007658.1, on the reverse strand, counting down.
GAATGTTTCGAAATAAAACGCCGCCCCTGTCTGCGAAAGAACGAATCTAGGAAGTAAGCACAATGTGCTTGAAAAGCAATTTCATCAAAATGCACATGTAATAAAAATAAATATTATAATAGTATCTTTACAAACATTGTTAAGCCAATATCGTATTTTGTAGCTTGCATATAATACATCTAATTGTTTTACTTATAAATATAAAACTCTATTTAAGGGAGATTATACTTAACATGAAGTGTATGTTGTGAAGAATATGTCCTCGATTATGTAATGCTCTAACAGAACTGAGGTTGTCGTAATATTGTAGAATGGAATTGAAATGGATTAACTTTATTTCTTAACATGCCAATTTTTCACAAATTTTTTAAAAAGAGAATCAAAGAATTTCAGCTTTAGGTTTAAATAATTATTAATTGCAAATTAATCCAACACATTCGTTTTAAAAACAATGAACAAATTTTAATAAATTCCTTCGCTTTATTAAAGATTTTCGAATAAAGTAGTATTTTAGTCTCTCAAAATTTTTTTTGTATGTGATATCAACACTTAACACATTTTAATATTTATATTCCAGTTTTCCGCCAGAAGAAATAACAAATAAGTAAGAAAATATATTTTTTAAGTTCTAGATATAACAAATAAGTTATATCAAAAGTTATATATAAGTTATATACGTTGTCTATATAATTTTCCATAAAGATTGATTATACATTTTATTCCCCCCCCCCCATAAATGTAAGAAAAAACCTTCAGTTTGAACAAAAATACATTACATCTTGTTTTCAGCACAATAATTGAGATTTTTCTAGTAATAAGTTCCTCGGAAGTTCTTGAATTATTTCCACTAGAATATTCAATAGTAAAAAAATGTGGAAATTTGATATTTTGCAAGGGAGGTAACTAAAAGTGTTTCAATTTGATTCACCTCCGTATAAAATCTAATTTTCTAAGCCGAAGTGGATACTTTAGGCAAGATGTTAAAAATATTTTCTCACATTTGTATCTCAAATTCAACTCAGTAAATTATAAAATTAAAAAATGAAATGGTACATTAAAAATAAACAATTGTTTTTATAAAGACTAAAAATTGTTTCTATAAAATGATCTATGTACAAAATAAATTTAAATTTTTAAGATTTTGAAAGATAAATTTTGTTTATAAATTATTTTACGTTAGTATATATTTAACTTTTTTGAATTAATTTATGAAACTGTACAAGTATTATTTGTGTAAGATGATAATTGTTATATAATAGTTACGCTTATATAGAACACAAATGTACAATTTGTTATTTATATGCGGATTTAGAGATCCATTGTCACAAAACTAATAACACAGCACAGAAAAAGCTTTCACACAAGAAAAGAACTTGTTTCCAAAAGAAAAAAAATGATATAACATATACTCACTAAAGGCTAAAGTGAAATAACACTATAAGTGCATTTCAGTTCTTATATCGTTTTTATACTTTACAGGAATTTGCCTTTAACTATCATGTAATTACCCTATTATTTATTATACGACCATTATAATTTTTAGAATGATTTGTTAGCAGGTGAATATCATATGTATTTCTGTAAGATATGCTATAATGATATATAAATAAGTTTCATTGATTTTTAAATGCATAAAAATCACCTAGAATCAATAATTCAGAAATCATTACAGACTTTTCCGATTGGATAGCATTTGTAAGACGAATGAAGCACTTCACAGCAATAAAAAGTTCTCATTAGTTATGAATCTCGAATGGCAGGTGCTTCTACAATATTCGAATATTCTCTTGCTGCAACCCAAACTTCTGCCTGCTAAAAATAAATACCTTTCAACTGGATAATGTAATTTTTATAGATTTCTAATTTAAAATATTTTTGATAAATATAAAGAAAAGAATGCGTTTTAAAACGTATGGCAATCTTATTTACAGTCCTCAGAAGTGAAATTGCAACACTTTGAAGGAATGCTCATATATAGCCATGTGAAAATAATACGGAAGTTGCATAACTCATGTGCAAATGATGAAAAGAACAGCAAAGATATGAACTGTTTATTTAATAGTGTGCCCCAAGGAGCGTCATACAAGCCTCCAAACATCGAAGTGTAATGGCTCTCACTGAGATATTCCTTTCCATACAGGATCCACAGAAGGATATTTCAGTATACACCAATATACTACATCAAGAATGTCAAAAATAAAGGCTAACTTGGGAAATGCAAACAAGGTTTAATTTGAGGGGGCGGAAATAAAAATTAATACTCATAGAAACATAAGTTTTTTTCGAATAATACATTATAATAAGTATAAATATAAGAACATAAATAACTTAATGCTTACTTCCTGACACTTGACATCTCTTCTGTGCTGCAATCTTTCCTATTTTAGGAAACGATTTGTTATTTTACATACTATTTTGTTTGGATAAACTGGCCGGGACGCAAAAAGGTTCATTGTGGGCCACATGAGGCCCGAAGGCCGCGAGTTCGACGCTCCTGTACTACAAATGCGATGCTCGACACCTCATGTCCCTGAGATATTCGAAGGGAGAAAGATCTGTTGTGCCATACTGTTCCGATGTTAAACTGTCAATAACGAACACATAAAATGTCAATTGTCCATACATGATGCCACCAGAAAGCATGATGCCTGGTGTGACGTTCTTTAGGAAGATGTCACACCCTCTATTACTACCATTCACCACCCTTCTTTCCCCCGAAAGTTGAAACTCATCTGAAAATTGTACCCAAAGTCATATGTTGCTTTGGTGGAGATAACGTCGACTCCAATTAAGGTATGTAGCCCTGTACTTGAATACTTAAAGAAATTCTCGTAGTGGACAGCGTCCTTTATCATGTAAATTGTAGCGGATGGTGACGAATAAACTCATTTAGGATGGGAAGAAACTTCGAATTTAATCTGCTTGTGAACGGGAGTTGGTAAGTTATTCAGTGAATCAGCTTATGAGAGATATACTAAGCATCTGAGCTTCGCATTGCATATCCGTCGTATTCTCAAAGGATAACGTATTTATCTTGCCAAATATCGCTGAACTGCACTCCTCAACATGAGTGGTAAAAATTTGCATTTTTAAAATGTGGACATGATGATCGAGGAGAAGGTCTCGTTCCCCAGATTATATTCGTAAAAGTGCTGATATTCAACTCACTGATGTGTATGAGATATATTCTACTTCCTTCAATAATCTCGATGCTACAGTCTTTCTGTAGAGAGTCAGCTGCTGGCCTTTTTAACAAGTAGACGGGTGAATAATGTGACCAGATACGTAGGCAAATTGAATAATTTTTCATATGATTTTCACCTTTACTCGTCAGATAATTTGCATTTAGCAACATGCATTTACTCATGGTATTGCTATTTTATTTTTGAGAAGAGTATTAAATTCGATATAGTTTTGACTGCAGGTGGTTTTCTGATATAAGACAATTTGATGATATTGCTTTTGTTTTTGTTATATTTATTGTGAATCCTGTTAGTAAATAATTCTCTTAAATGAAAGAGCCAATTGATTTTTACAATAGTACACAATCCACTCTAATACTCCCTTCAATAAGTGAAATGAAACAATCATGAAATGTGTTATGTTTTTAATGTGATACTATTTAACTATAGAAAATATGAATGAAAAACTTTTATTAAAAAAAGATCTTTCTGGGTGTAAGAATATTAAAAAAAAGTTTAACAAACACACAAAAATGAAATTTATACAGAGTAACATTTATTTATCGAAATATACCTTTATGGCAGGATGTGCCTAAGCACATATTGACAATTCAAAAATATTCTCCGAGGGAATAACAAACGCACAAACTAAATGCTTATGCACATTATGCAAATATACTCACATTGTTATTAATGCATAATAAAATTGCATGAATTTAATTTTTTTCGTCATGTACTCAACATGAGCGTGTATGAAATACGAAACTAAAAATACAGTCAAATGAAAGAATAAGTGTTTATTCTATTTGGTTGTAGAAGTCACTGACGAATCAAATTGTATTTATTTGGAAAATTATATGTTTCCATGTGGTTTTGCAAGTATATTCAAATAGGTAAAGGCAGTACAAAAAAGTAAAAAAGAGACAACATTAAAAAAAAATTACGTTTGAAAAAAATTTACGGTATAATTAAAAGAAAATTCTTCAAATTTTGTAAAATCAAAAGCATTGAAGTGAATATTCTTTAGGCGTGAGAGTGAAAGGGAAATTTTCCCAGTTTTGCGTTAGGGTGAAAAAGTGAACGGAAGTAGTGATTCCCCCCCTCCGCTTCAAATCATCATCATGGTGAGGAGGTAGAGAACGGGAGGAAATGAGAGCGGGAGACACCACGTGACTTGCGTCATATCCGGGAAAAAATTGGGCGATTGCCAAGGGCGAATGGACTAAATTCATGTGACGTCACGATCACGTGAAAACTATGTCACGTGACCACGTACTGTTTGTTTACTACAGTAGCTACGATTATTTCGTTCTTTTAGTTTTACATTATAATTTTTAAAATGTCTTATTTTGCTCAAATGGTTGATCGATCATTTAAAGAAACGGTTATTGTAGGAAATAAAATCATTTTTTAAAATCTGACAAAAAATCTGAGTGTTTTGAACTCGTACTTGTTATTTGTCTTATCTCGTACATAATTAGCTATGTGTTACTGTAACTAAGTTGTTTATTTGGATTTAATAGTTTAAATTTTCATTGCTAAAATTATTTCTGCTTGGTTATGTATATCCTGTTCTTATAGTTACATAATTAAAATTGATTTCAAGGCCAATTTTTGTTTTAAAAAATAGTTTATGTAACTTAGAAGCTTTTTCATTAATTTTTTCTGTTCAAGATAGTGTTGAAAGTTTTTGTAGATACTCTCAATTGGTATGTTTTATAAAAGTTAGTATGGATTCTGGTTTGAGATTTCTGGTTATATTTTTAAAAAATCTTGTGTTTTTTCCAAGTTTAGCGAGAAAAATAATTATTACAAATCAACAAGGAAACAGATTTTCAAATCCATACTAACCTTTTTCGCAGTAACCTATGAAACATAAATCACTTAAAATGACTAAAAAATTTTAAACATTGGGCATATTATGAGTTTGAAAAGATTTAAATTCTTAATTTTTTTTAAACAGTGAAATAATAGCTGGTCAAACTGACTTTTTGCTGTTATTGTCTCCAAAAAACATTTTTAAAAAAGGGTACTTTTTAGCTTTAAAACAAAGTGACTTAAGCCAATTTTAAAAAAAACACACACACCTCAATTACTGGAAATTATTTGTTATGTCTGGTTGTACATTTTTTCTTGTTTGAAAAATTCTTATTTTTGAATACTATGGCCAAAATATATTCAATTAATTTTATGACCTGAAAAGTTTATGGAATGTCCAACACAATAATCTTGTGATTCGCTGTTTTTATATATATATAAATATTATTCATCATTGAAATTGTACAGAAATATTTGTTTGGTTTGATAAATTTTGAATTTAATTGTGAATGGAAATTTTATGCAACTATTCATTTTTATATATATTGTATTTTTTCCATCTAATTTGCAATTCATTGTGCTGTAAAAATGAAATTCATTTTCACTAATGGATAAATATTATTAATCAAAAACTTACACATTAACTCACTTAAATATGAGATGAACAATGGCTTAAAGTAAACTTTTTTACGTTTAAATTGTATTTTGGAACCATCTATTGTTTATACATAAATCATTATTTTCTATTATTTTTATAAATTATATGTAATTCAATAAGAAAAATTTATTTAAAATTAACGCTAATTAAATTGAATTTCTGAAAATTATTTCACTTTTTCTGATGGTACATTCCCTTAATATTGTACAATATAAAAGAAGTAGATCAACATGTTATAGGCACTTCATATAAAAAAAAGTATTTATTAAAAATTTTAATGTAAATTTTTAATATAGTACATATTTGCATTAATAATAACTTGTGATCCAAGTGTCGCATACCCATACACATGTTTTTTATTGCGTGATGTTATTTTTATAAAAGTTTTAATTTTTTTGTTTGATGCTTAATATAGCAACTGCTGAAGGTAACTTTTTAATATGCTGAAAGAGCTCTCAACACTTGCTACAGTAATTGCAACTTAAGAAAAAAGTATTAAAACAATTAATACATGTAGAAATAACTCATTATATTTATTTTGCATGTATTGCAATATATCTTGTGTGTTATTTAAATCTCTTACATTCAAAATCAAATTCTGTTGCTAACTGATTTCATCTACATTTTTGTTGTAAACTTAACAAATGTCTTAAAACTTTTTTCTAATTCATGTTTTTCGCAGGTTTTTAAATCAGAATTAATATTTGGTATATTTATATAAATCTATTCACGTAAAACTGTATCAATATTGCAGTGTTATAGAAGTAACATGTAAATTTCTCTACTGGTTTTTTTATAATTTGCTAAGTTATGCACAATTCTATTTTTAGAGGTTTTTTAAAATTTTGTTTACAAATGATAAATTAACACAGGGTCATATTTACTTATTCTATTGAACTAAAAAAATTTCCATTTATAGCTGTTCATATTATTTCATGGTTTCCACAAAGTGGGAGATTATTAAATGCTAAGAATTGAATGACAAGTCTTTAAAATATCAATTTGAGTCCTTACATTTACTTATTTATAAAAACTTTGCCATGTCCAATTTTTATTTTATTAGAATCATTTTAGATATCTTTATATGTATAAAGTATTTACATGTAATACATTGTAAAAATAAAATTCATTTTCATCAAACTGATCACCAATGAAATAAAATATTAATTTGAATTATAAGTGTAGGTAGACAAACTTGACGTAAATGTAATATATTTTATAGACAATTGTTATTTTCCATTTCTAAATGCTGAAAAAAAATGAGAAAATTCATGCATAACATTTTTGATATATATAAATTCCCACCCGTGTGAAGAACGAGTATACCAGTTAATAGCATACTAGTACAAAGGAAAAAAAAATTAAGAACTTTCTATAGTATTGATAAAGCAAACCACAAAATTACAGCATCATTTCAAATATCTTATACTGGTATAAGCCACACTAATATAAAATATGCAATTCATGAAGTTGTAAAAAAAATTTCATCAGAGGATTAAATATATATGAAATACTTCCCTATCAACTCTTAATATTTTATGTACAAAATTATTTTAAAAAGCTTAACACTGTAAAACAGATACATCTATAAAATCCACAAATCATTAAGAAATATGCATAACTACGAGGGGCGAGCAGAAAAAAAGGTTACAAGTCGAATAAAAAATATTTATCTACAATAGACAGAAAATACAAAAAGGGAATTAAGAGGCATATTCACCTTGCACATTTCATCATAATCACCAAATCTATTTAGGCATTTATCATAGAGAATGCAGAACCTACTTGTTTAATCTGTCTAGGTAGAAATCAGGTCCTTGTCCATTGAGCCAGTCTCAGTACAATATCGCAGCACATCAGAAAATGATATACTGCGTGCTACCATATCTCAATCCCAGCTCTGACGAGATTTAAAGCTGAGTTACCCGTTGATCAATCTAAGTAGTTTCTTCAATTCGTGCCGTGGTGATTTCTGTCCTTGCAACATGTTGTCTGCTCATTGCAGATGCGGACACATTTCATTCATATCACGACTCGCACTTCCAAACAATAACAATTTCCAAAGAATCTTGCCATTTCAATCTGCATCGTCCTGAACCATCTGGGTACTTTCACTATCTACCCGCAAACCAGCTGTATACCAAGTAGCACGATCTGTCTCCACTTTTGCAGAAACCATCTTTGTTTTCCGTTGGAACATAAACCGTTGCAAATACCTGCTTACAAAATGTTGGAGTGCCTCCAGCAGGACAAGTGCATGTTGCACTTATAACCTTAAGTTTAAAAAAAAGTATTAAATATTAAAAAGAAATAAATTCTAAAATTAGATTGTAAATTTCTATGAGTTTTCGGTATTTACATATTAGTCTACTGGTTAATAAATGTTGAAAGATTTGTGCCAAAGTTAATTTTCAGCTTAATTTATATTCAATTATTTTATCTAAAGACCATAATTTAAATAAATAAATTATATGAATAAAAATTTTAAATAAGTGAAAATTAACAGTTTTTTTTATATAAAAACACATCATAAAGTGCTTGATTTAAAAATACTATGCCTTATAAGAAAAATTAGTAACAATTTGGGAGAATCTTAAATGTAAACACAACATTTCTCCATATTGAATTTAAGTTTTAAATGAAAAAATTTACATTTCTTTATCAAAATGGTTTGGCATTTCTTGTCTTTACTTTTAATGTGTTGGAATCAAATTAGGATTTACTCATAAATAGCAATAACTATGTAATGACTAAAGCATAATAATGAATATTCATTAAAATAGAAAACAATGCAATTGATATTCAATGCTACTCTAAAATATAAGAATCAAATTATAAACTTATCATTGATAATATAGCTATTCAAAAAATTTAAATTTGTCCATTCACATTTCTTTTACAGATGTTTAAAAAGCTGCTAAATTTGAATAGTTGCCATTACTTTTAATCTTTTAGAATCAACTTATAATTCAATGATAAATAACAATATTAATGTTATTAAAACCTATTTTGTTTTTTATAACAATGAGTTAAACTAAAGCATAAATGAGTAAATAGCAATGCATTCATAATAGTTTCAGAAAGTATCTAAATTAGAACACAAAATAATTTATAACTTACCTCAGAAGTTGTTCTGATCTGAACAAATGACTTGTACTTTACTCTCTTCATTTATGCTTTTACAACGCTTTTGATAAAAAAATTAATACCTAACTGAGCAATCAGGCTCGGTAAGCGACATGTTACTCAGAAATTTGTCATCGAATATAAAAAAAAAGAACTACAAAATTAATTGAGAACTAAAATAACTGAGAGCTATATCTAAGTGAATCAAGAACTATAAACAAATACACCAGCTAACACTAGTCGAAGCAGACGAATACCTAATTAGATAAATAAATTACAAAAAAAAACCAAAAATTATGTAAAAAAGTTGTTAAGATTATTTCCTAACAAATATATACACTAGAATAATGCAAGAAATACAATGATATCTCATATTTTAATTAGATAAAATTAAAGCTAAAGAATGTCAACAATTTGCTTATACGGTTCTACCACGGTAATGGAAAACACGTGCAATTGTTGCCCAATTTGTCACGTGATTCCCCGCTTGGCGTCTGCCTGGTGCGAATTTCGTCCATTGAAAACTCAAATCAGAGCTTTAAAGTTATAATTATATAAATAAAGGAGCAAGATATATTCAAATAATGATTCAATCGGAACTAATTCATTTCTCTCTCCGTGCTACAGTAAGAAGCAGATAGTTTTAAATAAAAGCTATTGGGAAAATTCAGCCATTTTCGTCATTAAAATAAAAGTTCTGGTGGGATACGATATATATTGTTCATTAAACATCGTAATTTCTACTTTTCTTTGTCCATCTTTGAAATTATTCATGATAAATAATAAGCACTGCTCAAGACTATTTTTCGAGTGCAAACAAATGTACTCAAATACAATTTTGTTTTAAAACTCATGAATATTTAAAATAAAAATATAAATCTTTCATCTGCAAGAAAAACGTCTTGTTAAAAGAAATTCTTGCAAAACCAATTTCCAACAGTTATTTACGAATATCTCTCTCAAAATCTGTCCTAAAAGATAGATTTACATAAACAGTTATCCACATTGTTTTGGATACACTGCCAAATCTCTACGTATTCAAAGCTGTCATTGCCAGCGTAGCAAATAATTTATTTGCACGCATGTTCTTTTTATTTTTATGCAGAATATGCATCTACCTACACGGAAATAACATCTGTGCCGGTATTTCTATTTGTTTGCACTCAGTCAGTCGATGCCCATGAATAAATACGACTTCCGAAACCTGAAGGTAAATAGCACCTACTGCCAAACGCACCTAGTCGCTGTTGAGTTCGAATGGTGCCACGGTCAATTGGCTGACATCCAAAGGTTAATGTTTGCTGCTGCCGGTTCTTTTGTTTATGAAACATGCGGTAGTGAAACGAGCTGTTTTCTCCTTTGATGTATGATTGATTCTTACCCCTCAAGTCATATTCGTATGCACTTCTTCATTGAAAAGTTGAAATCTGAAAGTTTTTCTTCATTTCGAATTATTCTTACCAGCTTGTTTTTACAATCTATTTATTTGTCTAAAAAAAATTATTTCATGCGACATTGAAGCATCCTTAGTAAAATATCGATTCTTTATTGCTAATCGGATGCAATGTTGTATTAAATGAATAACAGCAATCTGTATACTGAATTAAAATAATCTTTTGTATTTTTCTTTTTTTTTTATTAAAATTAAATAGTCGGCCCCGGTGGCTTAGCGGTAGCGTGTCCGCTTCGTAAGCCTAAGATTGCGGGTACGACCCCGACTAGAGTCGATAGATTTTCTGGATGCGAAAATCGTAGGCACTCATGTCATATGATTATGTGGCATGTAAAAGATCCCTTGAGTATTAATTTGGCTTTGGTACTCTCGGCAATATTTAGCATCCGACGAGAGCTTGAATTAAAAGATTAATTCAAGCGTCCAAATTTGATAACGAGGCCGCCGCTAAATAGTTTCATTGTTCCACCATCAAGTAGTTCTCACGTTTGGGGACTTGCCGTGTCTGCAAAGGCTAAGTTGCTAAAATGCATCTCCATTGAAAAAAAAATATATATTAATTGTTTTTCCAAGTACTTTGTGCCTCTTTAAATTCCATGTTTCTCACAATTTCTACAAGACGCTCAATCTCCGTATTACTATAGCATATTTATACAATAAATTTGAATGAAGTTAAGAGTAAATATATAATTTTGAATGTCAACCCCTTTTGATTAACCGTTTGAATCCCAGGGGTATTGAAAAAACACTGTCGAAGAATCCCAAACAGCGCAACCGCACGTTCTCGGAATGACTACGAAAAGATCCTAGCACCGCGATAGCGCTTGTTTTATTGAAGTGAAAACTTCTTTAGCGGCGTTGGGCACTTTTTGGTAGGGAAAAATCTTATGGGTTCGCGTCACCGACATGCTCTGATTAGCGCATGCGCAGTATGCTGTTCGCTTTAGACACTTTTTGGATGGGTGAAATCTCGTTCTGTATAGCTACAGAAATTTTTCTGTAGCTATACAGCTGACGTATAGTGCTGTGCATATCTTATAAGTGAAATTGAATGGATTTAGTGAAAAGTTCAATGTGTATATACTGTGCATTGTTAAAATAGTGTTTTTGTTTGATTATTGTTTGAATCGCTTAATTGAAGAATCATTGTACAGTACAGTAGTGAGTACTAAATAAATATACTAATATTTTTTTGTAAGATAAAAAATAAATAACAGAAAATTATTTTAAATACTCACGTTTATTTTGGCATTTGAAAATTTTATATTATTTAAAATTATTTTAAATAGTCGTATTTATTCTGGCCTTTGAAAAATTTGTGTTATTTATTCTCTAACATTTAACCTCTGCAATGCATCACGCAATCCGGATTAGTATTTCACAGTGGATTAGACGTTTTCTTACAACCGTGGTAAAACAGATATCTGGTTGTTCAATCATAATTCTATCGTGGAATTTGAAATTAAAAATTTTGTCAAATCTAATAATAATTCCAGATTAATGTGTTGAAGTTTAGAATATGGTTAAAAATGCAAAATTATAGTTTATTACCTTATATCATTAAAATCTTTAAATAGAAATAATGAAAACGGCTCCGACTTTAATTCCATTAATTATTTTATTTTATTAAAAAATTAATATTTAGAAATAATTATTTATTAATTTAAATTGTCAAAAATAAAATATATGCTCTTCTATTTTTTGCAAAATGATTACCTATAATTTTATATCATTCGATTTTATTATATTAGAAATTTACGAAAAATATTGTCAGGGAATTAGGGTTATTTTAAATATACTTTTTTCATATTTGCTTAGATGCTTAGCATTTTCCCCTAATTTCTGCTTTGGCAATGACTATTCACAAATCACAGGGTAGTACTTATGATGCTATTGTCTAGAATACGATCGCAAACATCCTAGTTTTATGTCGAGAAATACCAAGCAGTATGACAGAGTTTTGTTCATTTTACACCGATGAATCTCAATCGGAGCTATAGTATTGTTTTACCTATTGTAAAATGTACTATTTACATTAAAAAGAGCTGTGTAATGTACTTGCTTCAGTAAATCTGAGGGCGCAACTTCAACAATCGGTAACGCACTGTCGATTGTTCATAATGTACGAAATGGACATAAAATCTCAACAGCGCGATCACGTTGCATGGGACCCAAACGGTTAACCGTTTGCAGTTTTAAGAATCTTTAAAAATTTCTTACTATTTTATTCAATTTATATAAATCGTACACAAGATTCATTTAGGGCTAAATGCACAAAGGTGCATTGCTAGTCAAGGCTAACATTTTGGGTTCTGAATTCAATAGAAGAAAAAGTATACTAAATTATATTTTTAAAAGAACTACTTTTCTACTCTAATTTAAGTACATGATTGTTTATTACAATATATATATATTTAGCATATTTTTAATAAAGAAGTACATTATAGAACCGCTTTAATTTTTTTAAAAATGATTCCCTGAGCACAAATGCAGACATCAGCATGCTTATTTGAATGACACGTTGTGCCACTGAAGACCCACTGTGTAGAGGAGCTGCTGCACTTAATGTCTATCAAAGCCCTCCTGTTGGTCTGATGCGGTAGTTTGGAGAGGATGCTCCTGCTCAGGTGTCATCCTCGTCATTTGACCAAGGTTCTAAACTACGAGGTGTGTTGCTAGGTCGCACTATAAAGCTACGTGTTGCTTTATAGTGCGACCTTAATAAAACACTCATTAAATTACAATGGGATCGAGTTTTATTTACTATGAATGCACGGTAAATAAACCTCGATCCCATTGTGATTTAAATGTGAGAACAATTTAAAATTCAATTCACTGCATTATTTTTTGATTGAAATAATGTAGATAATCCGCATCTTTCTAAAGCTGATTAAGAAACTTCAAAATTTTAAATGAAATATAATCAGTAGTGTAAAAAAATAAGGAATATTAACATAAATTATTTCTACGTGCAATTTTCATCTTCTATCTTTTAAAAACGGACTTAGCTTAAAAATCGTATTTTAGGAACTTTTATTTTTCTGAATGATTATTAAATTGAACTTTTAATTAAACATATAATTGCATTGCATAACCATTTTTGAAAAACTGAAGATTATTTTTCTCCTTGTATTTATGTGCAATTCTGTGTGTATATGTAAACAAAATTCTTTTTTTTTTAAATGAAAAGTTTTCATGCAGTTGAATAAAAGAATTTTATCTTTCAGGCTACCTAATTACTGTGATATTAACCAGAATGAAGCTGATATTGAAGCCATTCAAAATCACAAAATTACACCCAGTGATCTTGGTGGAATTAAGCATGTACCCTCCCAGCAAGAAAAAGTAAGCAATGCAAGGAGTCCTCCTCCTCCCTATTATTTAAAAATACAATCTTTAGCTCTCAAACTGGGTATTAGCCATTTTATATTTTTCGTATAATGTAGAATCTCTTGTAAATTATTTTACTCAAGAAGGAAAAAAACTTATAACAAATGGTCCTTTGTTTATTTGATAGGTGCTTTTTAAGTCAGACTATTCCATTTAAAATGGCAAATTTTAAACTAAATTTGAGTTTAATGTTTCACATATTAGTTGAATTTTATTTTTATACAAAGTTGATATACTGAATAATTTTTTAAAGATTTTAATTTGAAATACAGTGTTACATTGTACAAAAATTTTTCTGCTCATATTATTCAAGCATAGCAAAATGCATATATGCAAGCAAGCATAGCATATATGCATTTTTCAGTATGAAGTGTTCTGCAACTGTATTTGTTAAGCTGTGACCAACTGAATGCACAAATTGTGAATCACAGCAAGATTAAACATAATGTGTGTGAGAGTGATGTAACTTGAATATACTTTAATGACATACTCACTTTCTGTAGTAACTATTTGCAAGTAAGAAATGTGTGTGCGTTAGGAAACAATGTCCAAATTTGAGCATGGACATTTGTTATTTGTTGCAGTCTGAAAATTGCTCTAGGTATTATAACATGCAGCATTTCATTCAGAAATAATTTTTTTTATTTAGTTTGTAGAAATACAATGTTAAAAATGTTTGTTTTATGAAATTTTTATACTTTGAGGGTAGTTTTATACATATGTTTTCAGATATCCAGTTTAGAAAAATCTAAATATGATTTAATTGGTAATTATTTATATTCTTTTTAGTTCTCTACCAATTTTGTTCAAAAATTTATATTTAGAAAGCATTTAATGCATCAAATTTTTGAAAATTGTGTGCAAAAATGTTCATATTTTTTTCATTTAAAAATTAAATTTGTAGGTTATATTTTTCCATTATTTCAGGAAAAATCTAATGAAGAGTTTGTAAATCATGTAAAAAGTGATGTTCAGCCAAATGTAGAATATGTAAATAATATAGATGATGAGGTAAGTTTTTAAAATAATTTTTTTACTATTATAATTGGGAGAAATATATTATAGTTTTCACTTATTTTATATGGACTGATTTTTGGTATTTACTATTTAATTTTGATACATTTCTTTTAAGGTTCCTGATGTATTGAAATATTTTTTAAAGTTTGTTTATGAATTCCATTCATTGTTCAATTCCTACTATTAGTTCGCACTCTCCCTATATATATATATATATATCTTGTTCAAATTTTCAACCGTTAAATACTTTTTATTCATCCACTCAAGTTCAAATGCACTTTTTGTAATGGATGACACTTGATGCTAATAGTTTTTTCAAATATTAATTCATTAATTAAATAAAAAATGGATAAACAGTAACAAACAAAAATAATAGTCCCACACCATATATAAAAAGGAAAATCGCTTGTGTCCCTGTAGCTCATTGAAAGTTCGTGGGTTTGAATCCCACCTGGGATGGCCTTTTTATTATACTATTTAATTGGATTAATTAACTTTAATTAATGAATAAATAGTAACAAACAAAAATAAAAATCCAACACCATATATAGAATGGAAAATTGCAAGGAAAATTACTTTCTATTTTATCACTTAATATTATGATTCTGTCATATGTACATGCATATTTAAATTTATTGTAGTTATTTAATAAAAAAGTAACTAAAATAAAATTTTTATTTGTTGATCTAAGTAGGAATTGACTTAAAAAAATTTCTTTTTATATTACTTGTTTGTGTTGACTTTCTCTAAATTCTTAATTATTTTTGAATACAATAACATTAATTTCACTAAGACTAATGGAGGATTTAAAGGGAAAGGGTTCCTTAAGGTGTTAAAAAGTAATTTTTTAAAAAAAATTTGAATAGAAGAATTTCTTAAATTTATAGAATGTTTAGTGTAAATCTTTTTCATTTTGAAATTAAGATTAAAATATCTCTTTTGTAATCTTGAAATGATTTTATTAATATAACATGAATTTTGTATGTATAATGCAGTTTTCTATATATGTGAAAAATTTGAATCAGTTAAGTATTTTTGAAATTTGACTGTTAAAAAAAAGAACGCTTAGAATTTTTCATTGGAACTTTTAAAAAATTTGTTCTGGTATTCATTTCTATTTAATATATAAGTATTCTGCTTTTTATTTGTGAATATGAAGATTTCTAAGAAATTAGCACATGTTCTTTAATATTCAATCATATGTTAGTTCATTTTTCAATTTGAAATGTTTGTAAACATTTTTGTGTGTGTGTATTAATATTGAATCCAAGTGGAAAATTGTTTTAGGGGTTAATATTATTTTTATGTATTAATAATATTGAATCCATTTCCGCATTTTTGCGAAGAGATTTGAATTTAGTATTTGTTGCCACATTTCAAACTTAATGTTGGAAACATCTTTTATGTATAATTTCCCTTGATTTTTTGTTAACTTCATGTGAATAATCGTGTATGAATTAAAATGGATTCAGTATATTTTTCATTGTAAAGTTTGATGATTTGTTTTCCCAATTTTACTTTTCTGCATTGGTTAAATTGCTGCAAATTTCTTATTTCATCTGATAGTTCAGGTTATATCTTCATTCTGTATTAAATTTAAATGAAACAAATCACACCTTTGTGAAATTTTTACAAAATATCCATAAGTTACATTCTATTATTTTTTTCTCTTTTTAATATTTTAGGAAACTAAAGCAGTTACCAGTAATGATGTCAAAAGCTTAAAACCTTCTGAGCATGACAATTTTCATAAAGAGATTCCCCAGTAAGAGCTATTTATGTTTTCAAAGCTTAGCTGAAATGTTGCTTGTGTATTTGTTGCATACTATTATTTTAACATTTCTAAGAATAGTAAAAAAAAAAAAAAAAAATTCCAATGGATTTGCTGAACATGAAGTACAATAATGCATCAATTAATAAAATAACATTTTTTAGGAAAATAATGTTTCTCTGCAAACCTTGCAAATTGGAACAGTGAAAATTAGTTTAAACTAAAATTCTATTTTGTATATGTATTTAGCAAATTTATTGGGGAAAAATCACTGTACTTGGGATTTTTGGAAATTTTCTCTAATTGCATCAAAATATTTAAGAATATTTTAGTGCAATTTTAATTTCTATTTTTTGTGTGTGTAGTTTTTTATGTGTACTCATTCTCTTCATGACCCTCACATCAATTGTTGTTGGTAATGCCACCTGATTAATCACGCTGGATCAAGGCCTAGGAAATTCATCATTGTCAAGGACTAGATTTTATGCCTGTCATTAGCCGTAGCTTTGAGCACCATACAGGTGACAGTACGATTTGGATCGATTCCTCTCCAATGTTGAGGGAGAGCACTCTTAGGGTGATCAGGAACCTCCCACCTCGCTTCCCTTCACATCAACCTCATGAGAGGACTTGTGGTTTGCCAGTTATTTAGAGTATCTCCTTGCTCTGCAAAGAGACACTCTTCATTTACAAACATCCATGCCATCTCCGGGATTTGAACTCAGGCCCTACGGCTCAGCAGTTAGCATCCCTAATCACCAGACCGGATTGGCGGCACATCAATTGTGATAACTTAAACACATTAAAGTTATACTATTTGAATTGAGTTGGTATAAATGGAGGGATAATAGTTTGTAAAGATTTTTTAAAAGTTTTAATAATTTATAAAATTTACTTGGGGTAATGAAAATTTAAATATTTTGTGAAATTACTTCCTGTGAAGCCATGCTTTCTATAGAACTTATTCCATCCCTGAAAATTTACTTTTAATTTTAAATGGATTGTTTATAGGTACACTTGATATCTACTGAGTGTATGTTTTGTGACTATGATTTTATTACATTTTGTTATTCTCTCTTTGTAATTGTGAGCTATTTTTTATCTCATAAAAGTCAGCTGGCTTATTTATTTTTCATATCATATTAACACTTTATTAATTATAAGTTATGTTGTATGTATGTTACCAAAAAACAAAATTATAAATTCATTACAATAACTTTTGATAAATTTTATGTTGGAGTCTGCGTAAAAATGTATCAATTTTTTTGCCATTCTAGTGGGTAACTAGTAATCAATTTTGATATTTAGTTTGTATTACTTTTCATCCAATTTCTTTTATAGGTAATTATCAGCTATTAATAAAACGGAACAGAATGGTTTTGTTTCTATTTTTAAAAAAAGTTATAATTTTTATTTAATATGAAATGTTTTGTATGTCATCTGTTTTATCTCCCCTCTCTTTCATTTATTTAGAATTAAATTCGATGCCTTTTTTTCCTAAATAAAAAACAAAGATCAATTATAAAATTTTTTTTAAAAGAATTAAATTTTTAAAATTGTAGTTAAGTATCTTTATTTTAATCCTGGCATTTACAACAGAAAAGTGCAATATAATTATAAATAAGTTTACTTTAGATCAATTGCAAATTATTCAAGTGAAGGTAATACATTCATTTTTTTAACATATATTCCTACAGAAAATGGTATTTTTTAAAAATAGGATTAGTATGTTTTTAGACACATTAAGATTTATTTTAGCATTCATTTTTCTGATTATCTAGATTTGCGGTTATTTATTTTACAGATATACTTCTACAAACCTTGAAAGTAGTAGATCAAGCAATAATGAAGCAAATGAAAAAATTGATCAATTAATAAGTCCTGAATTATCTGAAAAGCCAACTGAGTAAGTCTTTATCAAGATTTTTTGTTTACTAATTTCAGATTTTCTTTGTATTCAGTACTTATTTAAAAAAAATATTCAGAATAAAAAGTGTTGTATTAGAAGATTATACTTTTTTGAAACTGTGTAAGTAGTATGATGTGAAATAAAATAAAACCTCTAAGGAATGAAATACTTATTATTCTAAAACTATTGTGTTACTCAAAAATATTTGATATAAAAACATAAATTGAAGAAATTAGCAAGATAAAAGTTTTTTTTATAAAAAAATTAGAATAAAATTTTTTAATTTGTTCTCCTATAATCAAAAAGATATTTAATTCAGCTTTTGTTTGAGTTTGTGATATTATTTGAAGAAAATGCTACTTATAATATACACTCAAGAGCCAAAGTATTATAACCACCTGTTAATAACGAGTTGGCCCACCTTTGGCGCCCAACACAGCTTCAACCCGCCTTGGCATGGATGCCACAAGTCCTTGGTAGCTGGCCGGAGACAGATTGTACCAGATGTTTAAGCAACGGTCACGTAAATCCGAGATTTTGCTAATTGGTGGTCTTTGAACTCTGAGCTGCCATCCCATGGCATCTGAAATGTGTTATATCGGATTGAGATCCGGTAGGTGGCCAGGACATTAACTGGAATTCAGCATCATGATCCTGGAACCACCCCAACACAATTTTAGCCTTGTGACATGGGGTGTTGTCCTGTTGGAACATTCCACTTCCAGCTGGAAAAACAGGCCAGGTAAGGGTGAAACTGGTCCGCAATGATGTTCAGATACCCTGTAGCATTCATGGTCTGCTCTACCACAACCACGGGTCCCAGAGATGCCCAAGAGCACGTCCCCCAAAGCATTATACCGCCACCACCGGCCTGTGTATGACCTACTGTACATTGAGGGAGCAACTGTTCGCCTGGAAGATGGCGTATCCTGACACGGCCATCAGCGTGATGAATGACAAACCGTGATTCATCTGACCAGTCTACTCTCTCCCGCTGATCCATGGACCATTCGCGATGTTCCCGGGCCAGTGCAGGCCCAGTTGGCGATGACGCTTGGTCAACAAAGGCACACGAGTGGGACATTTGCTGCATAGCCCTATATCCAACAGTATCCGCTGAACAGTGTGCTCCGATACTATTCTACTTGGCCCTGCATTGTATTGGGCTGTCAGCTGAGCCACTGTCTGGCTCCAGTTTTGTTTCACCATGCGAGACAGTCTCCGACGACCTTTTTCTTTGACAGCGTGTGGACATCCAACACCATGTCGTCTACTGCTGGTTTCACCGTCATTCATCCACTTTGCATAAGTACTAACGACTGTAGATCGCGAACAACCCACAAGTCGGGCAGTTTCGGAAATACTTGTTCCGAGCCTTCGAGCCATTACAATCTGCCCTATATCAAAGTCGCTTAAACCCGCAGCCTTTCCCATCACACACAGAAGTAAATGAAAGAATGATTCTTCAAACTCTCCAGCAGCAGTTAAATACCACTTCCACCTGATCACGTACCTTGCATGTCATCAGGGGAGTTCATTGCAAAATGTAGGGGTGGTCATAATATGTGTATGTATGTGACATGGAATTGTCCCTTCCATGCACAGTTTATAAATAAGTTTATTTACAAGTTTATTGCTTAGTACATCTGATTATAATATATATATTTCTGAATATTGTTAAGAATCTTTTATTGTTCTTGTATTAATTATTGCTGTTTTAAAATAAATTTTAAAGTTTTGTATAGTATTTATTTTTAACGATATTTATGAAAAAACATTGTTATATCAATGTGTAATATTTTCAGATTCACTTCTGTGCCAGTTATAAACAAACCAGATACTGTTAAGCCTTCATTAGCTGCTCCTAATGTAGAAACAACTATAATTAAAAAACTACATGCAAAAGCTTCGAAGTTGGTGGAATCTGTACCACACTCTGTTGCTCCAGATTCAGTAGAAGCTGTAATTAATGCAAAAAGTGAAGAGGCAATTAATTTACCACACAGTATTCCAAAACTTGCAGAAGAAAGTATCCACCATCAGCCACATTATGATGGCATGCCCTCCTTTGATGAGTGGAAAAAAATGATGCTTGCTGAGCAACAGAAAGGAGGTAATTTTTAACATTTTCTCTTTGAAGTCCTAAGAATCTTAATTTCGCATTCTTTTAACAAATCCAATGAAAGTTTATATTGTCATTTTATTTTAAATTTCAACTGGAAAACAATGCATGCATTTTATGAGAGTATTAATTATAGATTCATGTTTAATTTCATGTCTTAGTATGAGAGGATTATTGTTGCTACTTTTGAGATCAGAAAATTTTATATGAATTTAAATTTCAAGAGCCAATATTACACATTTATTCATTAAATGAGAAAAAGTCAAATTACTCTGATATATTTCTTTCTTAAATTTCTTTTCATTGAACTTTAGAGTAATGTTCCAATATTTCTGTGGAAAATGTTCTGTATGTGATAGTGATATTAAATGAACTATATTTTACTTTTGTTTAGAGCATTTGCTAAGCTATTTTAAATTTTTGTTTTAAAAAACCCTTATTTTTTTTATATTTATTTTGAGAAACTCAGCTTAAAGTTATTCAATAAAAATGGCTAATTTTCTTTTTAAATAGTTCAAAACACAAACATGGATGGTTTAATTGGTCTTGATATTGTGAATTATTGAGCAGCAGAATAAGCAGTTAATAATTATACCTATAAAACAGCTTTAGATTCATATAAATGTACTCTATACTTAGGAAATTTTTTTCAACAGATACAGTTTATTTAAATAATTATAACTTGTGCTCCCTGTTCAATAAAGAAGTGTACACTCCATGGTAATATCAATAATAAAAAATATTTTAAAAAACAACACATTTTCATAACTAGTGCAACTAGTTGCATTACAAGTTGCACTCTATTTCTTCCCACTGATGAAAATGAGTTGCTATGTGTTAGTATGCTTTACATATAATACATTTTTAGTAGAAAATACATTTTCCACTTCTGAGAGCTCTAGAATGTGTTGTATTGATCCAAGCGAAATAAAATTTTAACTACAAATGATTCAAATGATGTGCTTGACATTTATTTTTTCAAACAAAACTCAAAATTTCAAAAATAGGTGGTTTCTGTTTGCATAAATATTTATTTGCATGGATTGGAAAATGCAAAAAAATCATTTGTATTTCAGCATGGTTCTTTAGATAAAATAACTCTGGATAAAAAAAAAAAGATGGATTGAGTATTAGTTTCTTCTCTGCACATCATGCCTATATTGCGAGAAAAGTGCTACACGTAAAACTTTTATACACAAAATATCAGGACTTTGTATTTGCTTTATGAAGCAGATACAAAACATCCAATGTCTCATGTGCCTTGCTCAAGATTATAAAGAAATTTAAAAGAACTTTGCAACTTGGCATTCTTTCAGTTAGAGGATGAAAGCAAACTCAATCTTCTAGCATCGTAAATGTGCTACTGCAGTCATTGAAGCCAGCAGTCATTGGTTGTTGGGTAATGCGAGTATGCTAGCTGTTTCCCATGTATTGTATAAACTGTATTCCATTGTATGAAAAATCTTACAGTACTTACCACAAGCCTGTGCACTTATTCCAGGATGGAGATTTGTAAAACTTTTGTATCTAAATACACCTTGCTCAAATGGTGATTGTCACATACTCATGAAACATTTTGTGGATTGATAAAGCCCACTTTTGCCTTATTGGACAGGTTAGTGCTATCCAGATACAACTCTTACATCCTGTAAAAGGGGCAGTATGGTGTAGTTACTTTGATGACTGGAAGAGATAACTGTGAATGAGAAATCAAAACCCCTTCAACAAGTCAAACCCCGATTTGGGATTGGTTTTAGAATTTCACAACTTCAATAGGGTAGATGCCTTCATATCATTTCACATAAAAGATGCA
Source organism: Trichonephila clavata (assembly GCA_019973975.1). Lineage (NCBI taxonomy): Eukaryota > Metazoa > Arthropoda > Arachnida > Araneae > Nephilidae > Trichonephila > Trichonephila clavata. The sequence continues at coordinate 162,280 of BMAO01007658.1, read as the reverse complement.
CTCTATTATTTTGTCACCAGTAGGAAGAAATAAATTTTCATCCTTGTGTATCACCTCTTGGGACATTTTTGATTATGGAGTATCAAAGGTAGTATCTAAAAGGAGTAAAGGAGTAAAGGTAGGATTAGGGTAGTATCTTTTGTAATGTGCTGGCATCTGTCCAGATCTAAAAGGCAAAATTCCTCACCGTCTTGTTGATTTTCCAACAGATTTTCTCTGGTCATCTGTGGAAAATTGGTTCACATTATTGAAAATGAAGGACATACTGAGGAGTTAAAATACTTTTATAGTTAAACTTTTTGAAGAATATTAATAAATTTTATGTGTATTATACATCATCACCTATTGAGGGAATTTTGCATTTAATAAGCGTCTAGCATGTTATTTGAATTATCTGTAGCTCAAATTTTTCTTTATTTGGAACATTACAATGTGTTTTAGAGCCCTCAGAAATAAGAAACTTATTTCTTGCTAACCCTGTATATCAAATTAAGAATATTTATGAAGCTTCTCTCTCTGTAACTCAATGTTATATTTATATTCTATTATTGAAAAGGCACATTTTTCTATTTTAATTTTGTTCTAATTAAAAGCATTTATTTTAGGTCAAAAGATGCCATCTCCTACACCTCCAGGAAAAAAAATTTCTAGTCAAAAACGTAGACGTAATTATTCTTCTTTTGAATGTGGTGCCAAAATTGTTGCCTCCAATGCTGAGGCTGAAGGAACAAGTCGTATATTAAATGAGTTAGTTGACGAATACATGCTAAATCCATGCAAAGCTAAAATATGGTTTGTCATTGAACTATGCGAGACAGTGCAAGCAACACAAGTATGTAAAAATTTTCAAATACTTTATCATATTAATACTTTATGTAGTAGTTAATGATATATTGATTTATGCTGGTAATAAAATGATTAACTGCTTATTCTCTTTAAAGTTATATATCACTTTTTGTAAGTTGTAATTATTTTTCATTGTTTTTATGTCTTCTGATTTTAAGAACTTTATTTTTTTTATAAGATTTTATTAGAAATGTAGTTTAAAATTTAATAAATATTCTAAAATTTATATTTTTAAGAATTTTATTTTCATTAGCTTTTTAATATTTTAGTGTGTTTAATTTAAAATATTTAATAAAATTTTGTAAGTAGTTGCATGATATATTTTTAATGGGCTATTTGTATATATTTTTGTAAAAGAATGCTTTTTTACTTGAGATATATTTTTTATAACTTTTATTTTAAACTGTACTATAATAATTTTTTAAAAATTTTAATTTCAGATTGAATTAGCAAATTTTGAGTTATTCTCTTCTTGTCCAAAAGAATTTGCTGTGTATTCAAGCGACAATTTTCCTACTCGAGATTGGGTCCTTTTGGGTACTTTTACTGCTGCAGAGCAGAGAGTCCTTCAGAGTTTTGAATTGAAACAGGAAGGTTTTGGGAAATTTATTAAGGTAAGATTATAACATATATCTTAACATACATGTATATATCCAATATATATAAATTTGACTCACTTAAATTTAATTTTTATATCCAAATTTTTCAGTTCAAAACTGTTACCATTTTCTTTTACATTTATATTTTGGTTATCAATATTTGATTTTATATTTTTAAACTTCAGTTGTTAATGTCCTTGATATCATTTGAAAATTTTCATTTGTAATATGATGGTTGTATCACAGATAGTATGAAAGTAATATTCATGGTTAGGAGATCTTGATTGAAGTTTAAACTTTATAAAACATATTGTTTGAAGTGCTAAGTCTGTTACATTTTGTTCCATCTTAAAATTTTCATGCTGGATGACAGTAAAGTTTAGAAAATGAAGTGTCATTTAAGGTATCATCCTATCATTCAAACTAGGTTCAAAAGAACAAATTGAAAGTTATGTAACTCTTTTTCTATACCCTAATTAAATAAAAAAGGAAATTAAAAACATTTGTTGAGTTATTGTTTTCATTAATTTTGTCTGAAAAAATAAATTGTGTTGTGGAATACATGCTAAAAATGAAATAAAATCAATGTGTAATTTGCAGATCGAATTGTTAAGTTACTATGGAAAAGAACATTACTGTCCCCTCAGTGTTGTACGAATATTTGGAACATCCATGGTTGATGAATATGAAGAAATGGAAACATTAGCTAGTCATCCTGATATATCTGAAGATGATCTTGATAGATTAGGTGTGTATGCAATAATATATTCTATGAACAGCATTTCATAAAGTAAGCTTATGTTGAATATGATAGTGACTGTTTCTTCTTACTGAATTGAATATAATCCTGTTCATTTAAATGAATCTGCATTACGCACAAAAATCTTCTTGGCATTTATTTTTTAAAGTTGAAAAGTTATGAACTCTTCTTTTTTCCCCTCCTATTGTTTGATTTAATATATTAACATATAAATGCTAAAATTAGTATTCAATGTCATTTAAAATTTTAATTGGCCTTATTTTTAAATCAAGTAGCTAATAGTGATAATGCTTTTTTTTTTAACAAAAAGTTTGTAAAACTGTCTGTTTCACAAGTGATGGATATGTTGAAAAATATCAAATGTCTTTTCACTCTCAGATATACACATTCATCATTCATTGAATGAACCTTTGTGATATGTTAGGTATGAAATGATTTATGTATGAAAAAATGTGCATCAAATATGTCCCCTCAGGGGGCCCACCTTCTTTAGGTGAGTACGGGTGTCACAATCCCGAGGTGCCCTAGTGATCTTTTCCTTTTCCCACAGGGTTTACTGTCTTTGGTAAACACAGGCTTCACGAACCCGGGGTACCCTAGTGATCCTTCTCTATTTTCGACCCTCTTTCTTGTCATTCAATTCATTCTTTCTTTCTCTTCCCGTCTAGACCACAGATATTAAAACAAATGTTTGGCGCAGTATAGCCGAAATCGGCTCTTGCGCCAATAAACTCTAAAATCACTCACTCACGCATCAAATGTTTTTTACAGAATATTCAGTAGGAGAATCTCTTTCAAAAACATCTTAAAGCCAGAGTATTTATATTGAAAATCTGATTTCTTCCAAAAAAAGATATCTGATTTTTTCTAACATTTAGTTATTTTGTGAAACTACTTTAAGGAAAGAGAACAATGACTTTTTTCAATTGAGTTTTAAAAATTTAGTCATTTTTATGGCTTAAATCATCTTTATAAAATTTAGCCTCATATTCTTAACTATTTTTATTACGTTATTTACTATATGTGATTGAATGAGAAGTGTGCAAATGAAAAGACGATAAACTTTTGATGGTTCCAACACTATGATCAAGATTTTGTATTGGTCTTAAATATGTATTTTATCATTGCATTTTTGCATTGTTATTTGAAATAAAATATCTGCACAAAGTTAAAATTTATTATTTTTCAGATATTTCTTTGGAAGATAAGAAGTCAACAAATATATTTGGTAGTGCTACTGATGCTGTGATGAATATAATGAAAAAAGCAGCACAAGCACTTGGACACCAGCCATTAGAAGGTAATTGTTTTCCCCTAATGAACTTCTAAATTAGCGTTTAGATTCAGATGTTATAATTCATCTCATATTATTTCTAGATGGTCAGAATAATGAAACCATTCCAGATCAACAGAATGCATCTGAAACTAAACTTTGTAGGTATGTATAAGGCTTAACAAGTGTATGTGTATTTTTTTTGTTAGATATACAAATTGAGTTTAAAAATTAAAAACATCAAAATTTACACTTAAAAGGCAATTAAACTTAGTTAAAAACTTCTATTTTATTGCTCATATTCAAAAATGAATTTATATTGTTAATCATGAATTTAAATAAGTTTCTATATGATTTTTCTTTTTACATTGTTGATTCATCTTATATTGAATTAAGTTCATATACTTTTTTTTTTATAAGGAAATTTATTTTTAAAAATAATTAAGAATTCATTAATGATATTTTGTAAAATCATAATTTGTTTGAAGAGTTGTATCATACAAGATATAAAAATTAAAGACTTAAATTGCATTTGTAATATCCTTACATGCTATAAATGAAATCAATATAATATAATAAAAAAAAATATTCTTTTTTTTATTGGCAGTGTGATGGATAATTCCTCAGAAAAATGTGAAGACATTCCACTGATAACTAAAAAAGAAAGCTTGCCAGCATTGCATAATTTTTCTGTCTCTCCAAACTCTATGCATAAATCCCTTTTTCGTCTTTTGCACCGTTGTGATCAATGCATTTCGAAACGCATACGTTACTATTCTTCAGCTCAGCCGCATTGCCGATTCTTCCAAGCCGCTTTTGGGCCAGTAATTTTTCAAGGTCTCTGTGACTGGTTTAAAGAGCATCCTCTTGTTTTTACTCATGAATCATCAGCACACAGCAATAAGGCATCTCCTCAAGATGATTCTTCAGTTATACCAACAAAAAGTCCTCCTCCTCAAATTCTTATAGTTCCTCTTGAAAATGATTCTCCTGTGAAAAAATTGCTTATGAATGCTAATCACTCTGTTGCTGGGATTCCTTCGGATAAAATTCCTCTTATCAATGCTACTAAACCAATACCCAGTGATAATAATGCTTCAACAAAACCTGATAAAATTCAATTGCAATCATCTATTCAACCAACTCATACTCAACAAACAGTTCACACAGTTGCTCTTAATGATAGTAAAAAAGTATATACTTTTGTCGAATCTAGTGAAACAGTTCTTCCCTCTGCTGATGTAATCAATGAATTGCCTCGAAAATCTACTATTCCTGTTCAAGAAGATAGTGATTTGTCATTGGATAAAATTGTTACTGAAACTATTCCTATTGATGTTAGTATTACAGAGTCATTGGTTACTAGTGAAGTTTTCACTGAAGCTGATGAAGAACAAATTACAGAATTCATGCTAGATCCATCATCTGTGATCGCTGATGATATTTCTTTATCTGAGATGGTGTCTTCAATTGATTTGCCTGCCAGTGTTAAGTTTAATGAAGATAAATTACCAGACATGCAAAGTGAAATGCAGGGGAAACTAGAGCCAGTTACTGTATCAAGTGTCTCAACAACTGGCCAGAAAGAATCTGTTTTTATGCGAATGAGCAATCGTATAAAATCTCTTGAACTGAATATGTCACTTAGTAGCCAGTATTTGCAAGAACTAAGTCAGCGATATCGACGTCAGATGGAAGATATGCAACGTGCCTTTAACCGTACCATTGGAACTTTGAATGATACAGCACGAAAAGCAGCTGAAAGGGTAATTATTTTTGTTAGTTATGTGATCTCTCTTCTTTCTCCTGTGATTTTTCTATTTTTGCTTGATATGTTTAATAGGATTTTGACTTAACTAGATTAACATTTTCAATAACTTTTCTTAGGATTTAAAACAACAGGATGTTCTGTTTGCCTTGCAACTGCAAGTTTCAAATCTTACTGAAACTGTTGAAACTCTACTGAATGAACGATCCTCTGTATATCGACAAGTAATGTTTTATTCTTTCTATTTGAAACATATGTTAATGAATTATTTGCTATTGGTATTAAAAAAAAATCAAAATGTATTTGTTGAATGTTTACCACTAAACTCATGTTTTGTATAATGTTATGTATTCATTTTGATGAGAAAAGTATATCAGGTTTTTGCACGATCGTAATTTGAAAATTTTCAAACATTGAGATTGAATTGGAATGTACTTAGATTCTTAATTTGAATTCACCAAAAAAAAAGCAATAAAGATGTAAAATATACATATGTAATAAAAATGATATTCAATTTTATTTTCTTCAAAATTCAGTTTTTTTAAAGAAATTTATCATTTAAGTATTTCAAAGTCAAGTTTAACAAAGTTTTTCTGAGCTATTTTTTTTTTTTTTGAAGAAAATTCTTTTACAAAACTAAGGAATTTTCTAAAAGATATGAACTGCTTATTATTCAATATGTTATTTTTCAAACATTTTGTATTTTTTAAATTTTAAAATTTTTAGAAGTGATTGGTTTCAAATAATTGTTTTTCTCTAGTTTTTGATTTTTAAATTTGCCTGAAATTTCCTATATGCTGAACTTTTCTGCTTGTTAGTTAGCAGCTAGAATAGAAATAAAAATGGTTGAGTTTGTTGTGGATTCTTCTTATAGATCATGATTCATAATTGGTTAATTTTCTTAGTTTATATGTTTTTGTTTATTAATTGATTTGCATTATTCATGATTTTATTATTAGTCTTAGTATGTATGCTTTCACTTCTCTACATAATTACCTCTTACATTTATATTTTTGTAGTATCACTACATAAGCTTTGGAATTTTCATGTTATTCTCCTCTGATGGCAAATACTTCAAGTCAGATGATCACTGCATTCTTTAACTCTTTAACTTCCCAAACTTTTTCCACCCAAAAACTCCCAGCTTCGAAAAATGATGGTTATCACTAGAAGCAAAGTTCGGATTTCAGGATGGATTATTAAAAATTTCCCATCCTAATTGATCCAGGAGTTCTTAGTTGCAGCAGCAGTGTGAGGGGTGGGTATTGTCATGAAGTAACACAATTCCTCCGAAAACTATTTTTTTGCTTCCTGTGTAGAATAACTCACTGTAGTTTTTCTTAGAAGCCATAATAACAGTTCGGATTTATTTTAGTGCCTTTTGGCATGAAATCCACAAATTTTTACAATACCAAAGAATGGGTTGCCTTAACATTTGATTTTGAAAGTTTATTTGAATTTTCTTGGTTTTTTGGGTGATGAGGGATGATGCCATTCAAGTGATTGATGCTTGCTCTTGGGGTTGGTTTGAAGTACCCAGGTCTCATCACCTGTCACAATCTGCTCAAGAAAGGCATTTCCCTCTATAAATTATATCGAGTATGTGTCAATACTGGTTTAATGCATTAGTGGCAGAAGAGTAGAATATGGAAATTCTGAAGTTCACAAAGAGATATAGTAAATGTTTTTAAAGGTAGGGCATGATTATGTAAAGATGTGAAAAAAGCTTCAGGTAACAGAATTTTTTTTAATTTTGTGTAATTGGGGTCCCCCCCCCCCTCCGGAAAACTCATTTTTTTGTGGTTTTGGCAGATACTGAGCTATTGCTTATTGATTTCTGTTTGACAAATTATATTTCTATTGTCAATCCTTACTTTTAAAAGAACACATTGATCTTTTTGATTCTTCACCATAATATTAGACAGTTACTCTGGCCCCACCCATAATTTCTGCTGCTTCTACATGAAGAGCAATATTAATTGTGTATTCTTTTGTTAATTGTCAAGATCTGACATTTAAAAATATCTTATACACAACTGCACCAATTGTAGTAGATAATTGACTTTTTACCTTATTACTGTTCATAAAAAAAAACAGCATGTCTGCAACAGCATTAAAAATTTTGATGCAAATTTTCTTGTGGTTTTTTCTCTCTGCTCTTCTAATATATATATATATATATAATATATATATATATATGTCTAGTTGATATTTCTATTATTTTGTTCACCGCCTGTAAGTTTGCACACACACATATTCACTAGGAGATATTCTCTTTGCATAGAAGTTCTCAGGCATTGTTTGATATGGAAAATTAAACGAGAAAATTATGTGGTTGTGGTTCGAAATTACTTAACATAAAATGTTATATTTACCAGTTGTGATCATTATTATTTTAATTGTGATTGTATTTTTTCAGATGATTGAAACTCATGTATGTCTCATGGTAATTGAAGCTATTATTATGATTACAATCATGTCTTTATGTGTGCGTCGTATCTCTTCATCTGCTGGTCAAGAACCTTATGTCAGAAAGACTCATGTGGCTTCTCCTCGTATTTTCAAAAGAAGGAGCTCTGTTGATTCTCTCTCGCCTCCTGTGGCAATAAAAGTAAAGAAGAGATCTGCAAGTGAGGAGGCACTGAATGCAGGTATATACAAGCAGTATGATTTCCTGTTTGAAACAATTATTCGTAATTTGTTGGGTTTTGGTAAGGAAAATAAAAAATGCTGTGGCTGTCTGTGAAAGAGATTAATTCTGTTTTGTTGAAGAAATGTACTAATGAAATTATGGAAAAATTTCAAATTATTTTTGGAAAACCTTATATTTTGTTACAAATATGTAATTTAAAAAATAAAATTAATACAGGGGTGGGCAAATAACAGCCCAGGCCACATGTGGCCAGCAAATTTTTTTATGGCCTGTTAAGACAGTCAGGAAACAAAGTAGACAGAAAGTGTTCTTTATATTTTGGTCAATATATATTTTGAGCAAAATTTTCCTTTCATGAAGATCAAACAAAGTAAATTTAGGTGCGAGTTGGTACATTTTAATTGGCAATCTGTGATGAGAATTTCCACACAAGCAATCTAACTTCAGATTTCAAAATAAAAGTGCGATAGGATACACTTGTCTCATTTAAACTTATCATATAATTAAATATGCTTGCAGCTATAGATCTGAAATTAGCACAGTAAATAAAATGAATAAAACTGCCTCTATTTTATATAACTTACATTTATTTCCTTTTTGTGGCACAATTTATATATTTTTTGAGATGCAAATTTAACAGAGGAATGCAGTCATTTTAAAAAGTGTGCATCTCTTCAGTATCCTCCCCTTCCACAATGTGGCCTTCGAGTCAAAACAATTGTCCATTCCTGTATTAATGTATTTTAACAATTTTTCTTTTTTTGAGGAAATGACTTTTATTTTTTCTTAACTAGAAACTAAATTGAAATAAAACAATAGGTTTAAATGAGTTGTTTTGTATTTTTAATGGAGCATTTGTTATACAGCCTTTTAAAAATTGAATGAAGCATTTTATATTTTAAAAATTTAGGTTTTTATTCCATAATTGGCATTTATATTAAAATATTTAGAAAAAAAATCACTTTTAAAAGTGGATGCAAAAATTAACAGCTGTGATTTAGTTCAGAATAAAAGTGGCTTATTTTTCAAAATTTAATTTAGCATAATATTTAAAATAATGATTTTTGTAAAGAAAATTTAATTATATATTTTTATTACCTTTCTCATATTTTTTACTAAATTATTATTGTAGGCAATGCACAAGATAAATATTCTTTAAAGGGAGGACAAGATTAAAATCAGTAATATTATTGATGAAAATATTTGAATTTTTTAAAGATCAAAGGTGGTAGGTTAATTTTATGAAATTCATTTAGCTTAAGCATTTTGACAGTATATGATTTGTTATTGAACTAAAGGAATATATAAGTAAAAAGGGCTCTAATTTTGACACATGATTTTACTTATTTTAAAACAAAAAAGGCTAAATTGCATCAATTCTTAACATTTCATGCTGTCATTTTCAAAGTTCCTCAAAATATGGAGCCAAATCTCTTTGGGTAAGGTTTTTATTGTTTATTTTTGCTTAATTGCTGTATTTTTTAAAAAATGCTTCAAGTGTCATGTTATGAACAGTATCTGAAAAGCATTTATTTTTGATGTTACAAGTTTAAAGTTAAAGGATAACATTAAATATTGGCTCTAAATGAAAAACATTTTTTATATAAATTTTTATTTCTCCCCTTGTAGAATTGCAGCCATTTTGAACGATAGTAGTTTTGTCTAACACAATTTCTTTTAGTAGTTTTGTTTAAAATTAACTTGACTATTTTTAGAGTTATTTCTTTTTCATATTTTTACTGTATTGTTTATTATTATAAGGAAGGATACTTTTAAAACCCTGTTTATTTATAATTACATTTAAATCAGAAAAGTTTTGAAATTAAATATTTATAATCTTGTTGTCATAAAATTTATTTCCATATTTCTGTTACAATCTCTTTAAAGTAATTTTATATTTTAATATATTTAAATTCTTATATAATCTAGAATTTTTTTTTGTTTGAAAAATTACAAACTAAAAATAAAATTTTTTAATAGTTTAACATTTTATGGTTATCAGCATAAATATAAATTGGTGGTTTTTGTTAAATATTTTAGGAATAAATTGCTTTTGATAAATATTTTAACCCCTTCCTTTCTGTCTGTAGATTGAATTTTAAAAAAATTGATCAGGTTTTTTTAAAGTGTAAAAGTAATATTTAAAAAAAATCTTTCTATGGATAATAATAGAAAGAAAACTAAGTAACACTATTAAATTATAATAGTTGAACAAGTTTTGAAGGAGAGAAGAGTTTTATAAAATATGGTTCTTTGAATAGCACATGCAATTAAAATATATATTTGATCTCTTTGAATTCTTTAGAATTTCATGTATTTTTTCCCTTTAGATTTACTTTTCAACTTGGTACTTAATGAAACATATATTCTCTAATTTTTAGTTATACTTCTATATTTATGATTGAAAATTTACAAGATATTGTAAAAACTCAAGTTTAAAAAAATAACCAATTTTGAAATATTACAAATTTCAAAAGTATTTTATTGTATATTGAATATATTCATAGTAAAATGAACTTTGATCAATTTCTTGGTATATAATAATTTGTCTACTGCAATCTGCTTAATCTTTTTATGCTGTTTTTAAATATAAAAGATATTACTTATTCAAACAGGAAATAAAGTGTAACATTTTTGCAATGCTTTTATGTTGAACTACATTTATGTAATATTTCAGGAGAAGATGTGATGATAGTCGAACCTTTACCAGTATTCCTAGAGCCCATATTAAAGGTAAAATTCTTTTATTGCATGTTCAATTTAAATTTTGTAGTAGTATTTATTTATGGTATATTTTTAAATATATGTAATCTTTGTTGTTTAAACATTTTTTTGCTTTCATGAAAGTAATAAGTTATTGAATGTTAGACATAGCATTTTACTAATTATTAGAGATATTGCTTGTGCTAAAAAGTAGTTTTGCTTCTTTTTGCAGGCAAAAAAGAAAAGTCGAAAACGTAGTAAAGTTCAACGTAGTGTTTCAAATCCCTCTGTTCAGCGAAGGAATTCAAGTCCTACTAGTCGATGCTCAGAAAAACGAGTCTCTTATTCAGAGGGATGTATTGGATTAAAAACAAAATTACATAGAAAAACTTATGCTTGTGAAAACTGTAATTATGATACATGCACAGAAGTTAAACTATCAGAAAGAAACCGAAAATTGAACAAGATGCCCTTTCAGAATCTTACAAATGGTACTGTGTATAGTTCGCAAGTGCCACCCATTAAAAATCAGAGACTTGAAAAAAGAAAAGACAGATTTAGTTTTATAAAATTCTTAAAATTTCAAAGAAGAGATTCTATCTAGTCTTGGTTGTACTTAGGAATGCATTACTATTTCTGATGAACATGTGTATTATGTTTATGATGGCTAGTTTGTTTATCAAATTATGCATGTTTATGTGTAAATTATTACAGTGAAGTATTTGGTTGAATTATGTGTGCTTATTTATTTGTACTTCAGTGTTGGTTTTGTGGGTTAATTTAAATACCCATAGTTTGGCATTTATCTAAGTACCTATTTTAAATTTTTTTTTTATCTTCATGTTTGGCTATTTTAAACAAAATTGTTTTTTTTTTAAAAAAAAAAAATATTCTATGAAAATTGCAGTTATTTTTTGGGGACCAAGGATTCAAACTTATATTAAAACCTATTAATAAATGAAAATTCTCAAGTTAAAATTTTATTATTGGGCTGTGTATTATAGCATTGTTTACTAGTCTTTCTTTTGAAATATGCCTGTTTTTTGATATTTAAAAATTGTAAATATGGGACTCAATCTTGAAATGGATTATAAAAATAAAATATTTAATAAAGAATTGTTATATGTTTCACTTTTAAAATTGTTTATTAGAAATGTTGTATTGCTCATTACATTTAAAAGTATATGTAAATGATCATTAATTACCTATATTCTAAAATATTTATAATCTATACATAAATTACTAAACTTTAATTTTTTACATGTTAATAATATGGACATTTAAGACACTACAAATTACAATAAGTACCTTTTTTTTTAATCAAGTGGAAATAGTTAATTTTTAGATGCTTGAGGAAAAGAATTCCTTTTGTCATGTAACTATTGAAATGTATTTATTGTATTTTGGCCTAACTAAAATACATTTTTAAATGTTAACAGTTTTTTTAAGTGCAAGAAAAATGTGCAATCATTCATTAAAAAAATATTAAATAGAGAAGTAACTAAATACATTGTTGATTATAACTTGTAATCAAAATATTTACGGATAGAAATTTTTTAATAAAATTTCTTTCAAGTAGCTTATGTTCACATTAATTATACATACAGTAATTTCAAAGTATAAATACACTACTCAAAACAATTAAGGGGTATTGTAAATTTTACATAAAATAACAGTAAAGATGGTTTTTTTTGTGTGCAGAAATGAGAAAAAGACATCAGAAATGCTAATTTTTCTCATTTTTAAACTTCGAGTTTGACGTCAAAATCGACAATTTAACAGCAGTGAATGAAATTTGGCTTTCAATGTAATAAAAGACAAGGCAGAAAAGAATGATTGACATTCAGTAAATGAATTGTTTCGATGTCTCAAAGAAGTCATTTAACCGAATCAGAAGCTTGGAGAGTTGTTGGTCGGTTAAAAAGGGGCCAAACACAAGCTGAAGTACCAAAAAGCTACTGGAGTCTCACAAAGTGTGATTTTCAGGATCTGGAAAATTTTTTTAAAGACTGAAATGCAGGCCGAAAACCAGGGCAAGGTTGTAGATGTGCAACAGCGTTCAGTGAAGATCCATACTTAACGCTAATGGCTTGGAGACACCAAAATATTAATGCCATTCTTCTTCAACACCTTCTCTTAGCTACTGGCATTACTCAAATTGTAGAACACTGGCTCCACACAGTAGGTCTTTATTCTCACCAATCAATGCTATGTGTTACATTAACAGCAAGGCACCTACAGGGAGTAGACAATAGTGCATAAGAACTGGAGGAGAAATGAATGGTGCAGTGTTCTTTTCTCTGAACAGTCCCATTTTTCTGTTCATCCTGATAATAGATGTATATTCATCTGGAGGGAATATGTACTAGAAACAATCCTGTGTCATATTTATTGGTGGGGAAATGATGGTCCATGTGCGCTCATTGATGAGTGCACCTATCTCTGCATTATTCAAAATGGAGCCTTGAATAAAAGCTGAAAAAGAAAATAGATCCTCAGACCGATTACCCTTACACTGCAGCAATTAAAAATGGCTTCATGTTAATGGATGGCAATTGCTAGCTAATTTAGAGGATGATTTCTATTTTGAAGAAGGAATAATAAGCGTGTTCTTTGGACATGAACCAAATACAGCACACTTGGGACATACTAGGTAGACGAGTTCCTGGCTGTCTTCCACCCCTGCAAACTCTCCCAAGAACAGGAAAGGGCTCTTCTGGAGGAGTGGGACAGAATACCCCCTAGCTTCTCATTACTAACCCCATTGACTCCAGGATTTTAATGTTGCTGGTGATCAGGGGAAACCATACACCCTACTAAAAATGATTTTCTTTCAAGGGAACTTCTTTGTTCGTTTTTTCTTATAGGCACAGATTGTCTTTTCCTTCTCTACCCAAATGCTCAATGAAATGCTTTTTTTCCTTCCTTGCTAAACATGTCATTTTTTTCTCATAGCCTAACACGTCTGTTGCTCATGTATCAATCACCTAAATAATTCCCTTGCTGCAAGATTCTCCCACAACTTCAATATCCTTTAATTGTTTTGAGCAGTGTGTTTAATTTCACATTGGGTTAATATATTACTTTAAGTGGATAGTCCTAAAGTAATATTAATGCAACCAAATAATTGTTAAAAATAGCAATTAAATTAACAATTAAAGTTTTTATTCAGTGCAAGAAAATGATGATTTGCTTTTGTACAATTTAAGATACCCAATTGATTTACAAAAAGATAAAAATGAAATTCGCTGTTTAATCTCTTGTTTAATTTTGTTAGCGTAGATCTAAAATAGTAAATTTAGGGTACGTTCTGCAAGTTGTAAATATTTGTTTAGCTTCGTTTTTTCTTCACCTTAGTTACATCAGCAAAACGCTTTTCATTCGAGGAAATATGTTGTATGGAGCAAGGTTGGGTGAAGAACAGGGATCATACTATTTTTAATCAAGTATTACCATACAGACAGAGTTGTGTAAGCAGTGTTATTGTCAAAATTCGGGGAAATGAACACCCAAGTCACTCCTGACAGCTCCACAATTAATTTAATGGCCCGACGTCAATCCTTAATTTCACGACTTTTTTCATCATTTTCATGTATTCGGGTCGTGGAAGGGTACTAGGTTTATTATCAATTGACATTTCCACATTTTTGTAAAAGGAAAACTGAAGCACTTGAGTTTTCCACATAGTATTATCCTTGTACACTTTTTTTAACATTTCAAGAGTTTCGAGCAAAAAGCAAAATTTCACCACCGCTCGCTGTTCACGGAAGCCAGCTATTGCAAAAAGGGCAATCACACAAAGCAGTTGTCACTATAAAGACTATCGAAACTAGAGTTCTTTCCTTCTTCAGTGATGTTACTCGACTTACTGATTCAAGAATGTTAGTTCTATGCTCTCCTAGCGGCAGAATGCGATACTACCAAACTCTGCCCACCAAAAAATTAGTTCGATTTCTTTAGAGTACACTTTCGTATAAGTTGCTATATTGGGTTTCCCGCTGAGTTAATATCACTGTTACAGTGGTGTAATAGAGAATATTAGAGTACCCCTGCAAAGTCAGCTTTTGTCTTTAATATTTTATAAATTGATCGAATGCGTACTTGGCGCCAGTCAGGCTTTGGGCCCCCTAGAATTCTGCATCCCCGCCGCAATGCAGGGGTGTACGTTGAGTCACAGCACTGTCATCAACAATAATTGCAAAGTATTTACTGCATCTTTGCTCGGTTTCAATTTTGAACTACTGCTGCAGTTTTCCAGCCATTTGGGAAAATATCGTAGTTTTAGAATGTGGTCTATTAGAAGGGAGTTTTTCAAGCAATTTACTTGTTTTCTATCGCTATGAGGAATTTTTTTTATTTTTGCAATGTAACTAAATTTCTGAGTGTAGAGGGGAGTTAATATCGGTAGAGATGTTTCCTTTAACAGAAGAAAGTTAACGACGTGTGATTGCCTTGTCTTTTTGTAGAGAATCTGTTTAGTTTACACCGACTGTCAAGCAATTGTATTTTTGTTTCGTCATAACACTGTGTGGAGGTTAGAACTCGGGATCTTCTGTGATTTGTAAGCATGCAACTTACCGCTTTACCGAAATGATCACTTCAGCCCAGAGGCTGTTACTGGCTTATATAGACACCACTGACACACACTCCCCTACCAGTGAGTTGGTAGGCGAACAAACGATATAGCTGTTACGGCGAGCATGTGAATTGTTGCGTCATGTGAAACTGACAGATTTTTTATTGCTTTTGAGGCGAGTAGATGGCGCCACGACAGCTGCGAGAAGGTTGCATTTTCTTTGTTCAGGGTCAAGGTCACCAATGCGGAGGATAGAACCCAGAACCTTCTGATTTGTATAAGCACGTAACTTACTGCTGGACCAAAAGGATTGCTTCAGTCCGGAGACTGCTACTGGCTTATATAGATACCACTGTTACAACTGTAAGGGCAATTAAGAGCGGAAATTCTGGAAGGCTTTTTTTGGGGATGCCTGAGCAATTCCCCAAAGGGAGCCGTGTTCAGTGAAGACATATCTTAACTTATATGTGGCAGTGCTCATAAACATTGTTTGTGTTCTATTGCAAGGATTTTGGAAGTATTGCCATAATTTTTTTGAATTGCATTAGCTCACCTTTAGTGAGAATGGCTGATCTGAATACTAAATGGGTTTTGAGGCTAGTTTATGGGCTTGTAAAAGTTGATCAGTTTCACTGACTCAAATTTTTAGCCTCCCTAGATTTTTTTTTCATGTCTGTACACTTTTTGCCCCTGCTTCTAATTCCCGAACACCTCAATGATGCGTGCCTGTATTAAAACCTTTACATATGATTAAGGTATTTCAAGGCTTATAGGAAGTAGGTGAAAAATTGATTGAGGTAACAAAAATATTTTCTTGATCTATAGGAATGAATGCAACAATGGTTTTTTTCGACACCTTTTTCAAAGTGGGTGTAAAGACATGAAAATGTGGGATAGTTCATTTAATAAGAATTGAAGTACCTCCACTTAAGTGTTCTGATATTATGATAAATGAGGTAATTTGGGATAGAAAATGAGTGTCATAGTCTCAAATGTATTACTTGCAATAAAATTAAATCCGGGAGCACCAATTTATTAAGTCTCGCAACTTGATGGTACATGATCTAATTCTATCTGCATTCCAGGACACTAGATGTCAACTGGAATAAGGAGTGCATCATTTGATAGCATGCCACTAAATCTTAAATAAGAATATTAAATTTGACATTGCTGTGGACCTCTAAAACCTTCTCTTAAGTTGCAAAATTTTGAAAAGATGTTTCATAGCTAGCTCCTTTAGAGTATTTAAAACACTAAATCCAGGATTTAAATATACATTTATTATTGGCCTTAGACTGGTTATTACAAAAATCTTGGATTCAAGCATAGTGGACGTGGTAGATATTTCCAGAGAGAACATTATTCCTATTAAGCTCACAATAAATAAACATGCTTTAATATCAACAGACAGAGATGAGTAAATAATATTTCTAGTATTTTTAAAATTTAATCCTTTCTTGAAGCAATATGTGCGTGTTTTAATTACCAATTAAATATATCAATGTACTATTAATGTTAAATGCACGTATGTATCATGTAAAAAAAAATTAGGTGAAGATAAACATTATTTGAAGATAAGCAAAATCAACTATTACATCAGAAAAATTATTTCCTGATATCACTTTTTATATTTAGAGCATTGATATTAAAATATATAATGCTATATGGTTGATCATATATTTTTAGCTTTGCAAATCCTTTTCAATTACATCTTTCTTTAAGAATTATGTCCAGTATTTTTGCTAAATTGTTTACTGACCTTTCATTCTGAAGTGATTCAAGGGTATTGACAATAGGCTTCATAATCTCATGTCTTAGTCAAGTAACGAGGATGATAATTGAACAGGAGCTCCACTCTCCATCATTCCCACACCACACTAACTTGATGACTTTTAGCCTTGAAAGATTTAAGATGCATCAGCCCCTTGACATGGCAGCTTTAAGTGGCACCAGGAGATGAACCCATGACTTCCTATTAACAGTTTATCGAAACAAAACAAATAATGCTACTCCACTGCAAACACAATTGCTTTTGGCAATAGGATGAAAAGTGCGAAGCCAAACAGTCCAAAATAGGCTTTGCTAGTGTGGTATTTGTGCACATAGGTCAATGGTGATTAAGTTCAAGACAACATTTGGCCTGAAGGAAGTGTGCTGTTATCAACTGAAGAGTCTTGATTCAATCCTGAGTGTGACAATCAATGCATTCAGGTATGAAAGGAAAGAGGTACTAAAATGGCTCCAAATTTGCTTGTAAAAAATTACAGTACACATGAGGTGCATGTATGGGCCTGCATACTATTTAGAATGGCAATTTGATAACCCTAAAAGTATGTGGATGAGATACTGAGGCTTAACGTTGTACTTCACACTGCAGCTGTTTGTAATTTCTTTCTTTTAAAGCATGATAATGTCAGACCTAATACAGCTCAACATATGAAGAACATACATGAAGTTAAAACAATACAGCATATGGAGAGGTTAACATTTCTTCTTATCCTAGATCTGACTGAATATGTTTGGGACACATTAAGATAATCCATTCCAACATTGGACATTGTACTTCTTGAAGAGAGAAACAATATCCCCAAAAGTTATTTTGATAATTTCCCTCTATCCATGGAAAATAAGTATGGAAATGTCTTAGTTTGAGGGGACAACACACCATATTAAACATCCTGCACCTTTGTCAATTCTTTTTTTGTTTTGTAATTTACATGTAACCAAATTGTTGCATTGAAACCCTTTTTCTCAATTTTTCCAAATAACTAAAAGCCCTATGCAAAGTTTTTTTTTTTTGCATCTCTTTCTATATTGCATTTTATTTTAATACATTTTATGCCCACACATGATTGTCTTGATTAGTTCTTTCCACTTCTTCGCTTGTTCCCCTAATTTTTTTAGTAATGTGTATATACATAGAATGATTTTAAACAGATATGCATTTTCTTTAAATTAAACAAAAAATTTCAGAACTTTTTCCTTCATAAAAATACAACAAATCATAGAATGAATTCTTTAATGGACAAGCACAATACATAGTTTCATCACATTTATTGGTCCCACTGAATATAATTGATTGCAAAAAATATTTCAAGTTTTTACTTTGAAGGGTGTTTTAAAACTTAATAAATGCACTGAATATGCCTAAATGCATAGTTTTCAATACAAAATATTTACAAAAATTATACAGATTATTTCAGTGAGAAGATTCCAAGTGAATAAATATATGTTGGTGTCATGAAGAAAAAAAAATGCTAACATAAAAGCTTGAAAGGAAAAAGTGTTTAAATGGTTCATAAAATTTATGAAGTGTACTGTTTCCTCCAAAACATTTTTAAAAATGAATTGAACACAATGCAGTGAGATGAAATATTTAAAATCTATATACAAAAATAAAATGAATTTCTTCACAGGGATGATTGAGCACATCAGATATATCTAAAATATGGGTAATCCAGCAGTTAAAATTCTTACTTGTAATCAATAGTGCAGAGTAGTGTTCACCTATAATAGAAATTTTTAATTAGTACAGTTACATTTCAAGAATTTCACTTCTATATATATTAACAAAAGTAATTTTTCTTTAAAACTTACCAATACAGCTTCATGCCAAGGTTCTTCACAAGACTGATTGTATCATCAACAAGCAAATCAAAAATAGAATCAGCTATCTGGAATTTAACACTAACTTCATCTTGATCATAATTTATCCAATCTGGTTCTTCTTCCTTAATTTCACTAATAAGAATTGTATCCACGAAATCTCGCTTCTTTCTCCCCAATTTCATAGTTGACCATGTAGGACGTTTTCTTCTTTGTTCTGCAAATGATTCAGTAGGTAAAATCTTAAGAGCTTCTTCAACCTTTTTCTGAATAGCAGTAATTAATTTATTTTTATCTGCGGGAAATTTGGGTTTTGGAGTCAATTTTCGAGGTATCAGCCAGGGTGCTGGAGTTTCATTTATTTCACTGAAAGATAAAATTTTAAGTAATTTAAAAATGAAAACTTCTTTCACATGTATTAGAGTATGGCACTTTTAATAATTAAATATATTGCTTAGTTATTTTTTACATTTGCACTCAACTTTAACAATTAGAGTATGCTGATCCTCAAATGTTTACCCATCTCATGTAAAAGTTTATGAAAAAAAAAAAAAAAAACCCCAGAAATGCAGCATTTACTCAGAAATAAAGAGTTACATTGTGTTTGAGAATTCATGACTCAAATATTGAGAGCAATTCACAATTAACATTTATGTTTATGAAACCTGATGCAACTGTAAATAATTTAACTGATAAACTACAGATGATATCCACTTACAAAAAAATTAGCAGGCTGAAAGAAAGTATGAAATACTCATATTCAATTTTTTTACCTTGTGTGTGTGTGTTCAGCTTTATTAATTTAAATACAATACTAAAAATATGGCTAACAAATTATTAATGAAAACATTGCATGGAATAAATGAAACTTTTATCAAAAACAGTCAACACTACCATTTTCTATTTGTTCAAATAGCTCTTTGAATATTCTGCTAAATTAATGAAAGAAAATTATAAGAAATTACATAATTCTAAATGCTTAACAACCTTATATTTAAAAACAATACTCCCCTGCATTCTTATAAAAATTTATGTCAAGATGAAAACTAAAAAAATCTAGTAATTAATTAAAAGTATACTTTAAATTTTACCGAATTAATTAAAAATTTAAAAGATTAATATTCACTTTACTAATTCATAAATGTTGATTTTTTTTCCATAGAATACAAGAGAAACGAAGGGAAAAAGTTTACCTAAATGTATCTAAAGAAATCTCTTTAGTCACATCAAATATCAAATCCAGAAAAGTTACTTGTGATGGTGTGGTAAGATTCAGTCGTTCAACAAGAGAACTAAAACTAGCCTCTGTTATCTCATTAATTAATAGTCCGTTTTTCTTTCCATTTATTAAAATATCTGCAATATGATCAATAACTAAATCTATATGTTTTGTCACATATTTTACAGAATCTGTTTTTTCAA
The DNA here is from genome assembly GCA_019973975.1 of Trichonephila clavata. Classification (NCBI taxonomy): domain Eukaryota; kingdom Metazoa; phylum Arthropoda; class Arachnida; order Araneae; family Nephilidae; genus Trichonephila; species Trichonephila clavata. The sequence continues at coordinate 142,074 of BMAO01007658.1, read as the reverse complement.
CAGGTTTTTCCTTTTTAATAGGAAGTGGGTAATTGAACTGAGTATTCCCTACCACTGAAGGTGGTGTATATGGTGGAGGTGGTTTATTAGGAATTTTGCGGTAATAATATGGATATTGCTGAAGAAGCAGCTGCTGTTCTAACTGTTGGGTGTCCCACTGTGCAGGAACAAAGCCATCTTCAAACCAATCTGGTTGTTTCTTAAATATATTGTATTCACTTTTATCTTGTACAGCAGATAAGGATTGAGCATCTTCATGTTTATTTTCAATTTCAGATTGAATATTAGTCATTGAAGAATCACTATTAATAGCAACTAATTCATTATTTTCAATAGATTTGTTTGCTGACATATGGACATTTAATTCATTTTTATGGGTATTAGAAATGTTAATGATGGAAGCAATGGCATCATTTATATAATTGCTCAAAAGCTCATTAATTAATATATTTACACTTTCATCACTCAATGTCTTTATTTTATGTGTAGGTACAAAATTTTCAATCATGTACTTTTGATTTATAGGTTTTATGGCAATGGAGTATTTTTTTGATACATTGAACATAGTTCCAACAGCATCTTCAAATACAGAGGAATAAAGATAATTTACAACATTTACAACAAATGTTTCTGATTTTAAATTTTCTTTCAATAATTTTTTATTATTGTTAGAAATAACATGGCTAATTTCATCAGATGAATGCTTTTCTTTTAAAGAAGATTCCTTTTGAATAGACAATTTGCTTTCAGGAGATGAAGTATTATCTTCAGAAATAATTTTTGATTCAGTTTCAGCACTAAAAGTCTTTTCCATTTTTCTGGGAGACAGACTAGAAAATCCATCCGAGTTTTCATATTCGAAGCTTCCACTTTCAAAATTATCATTTGCAGAGTTAGTGTTTGCTTTCAGAGATGTTTCAGATATATATTCAGCTTCAGAAGGAAGACTGTCTTGGGTTTCAATTTGCATACTAATATGACTATTATCAGAATCCTGGAGAGTTTCTTCAGTGTCTTCAGCAGAATTTTTAGTGCTGTAAGTATCTTCTACAGAAAGAACTGTGTCCAGAGCAGAAGAGATTTTTAAATTATCATCACTAACATCTTGATTGCTTTTTGATCCTGACACAAATGAATCAGACTGATAAGTTATTTTTAAATCAGTTTCATTTGATGAGATTTTGTTTTGTTCTGATTTTGAATCAACAGTGATTAATGATGCGGTAGACTCATATGATTCTTCTTCAATTTCAGATTCTTCCTTGGATTCAAGTGATTTTGTTGGTATTTTGTCTTCAACAGATACTTTCTTTGAAGATAAGGTTCTAATGGAAATTTCAAGGCTCTCAGAAACTAGGGGATATTCTTGTTCACTACTTTCAGTGGAAACTGTCTTGTTTTCACTAAGATTCTTAGAATTGGTTGGCATTTTTTCAGAAGTGCTTTCAGGTGTCATTATTTTTGCAGTTAGATCTTTATTCAAATTAATTTCATATTTTAGTTTCTCTTTTGAGTCTGGAAGCAACTTTTTAATTAGAGGTTTTCCTAAAAGATAATAGAAAAAATTAACTCACACAATTTTTAATACACTTTTAGTGCATAATATACATTGATAAAAAAAGGAAAGAGAGGATTTAGTAAAAATTAACTTTAAATCAGTGCAATTAATGAAATTTACTGTGATGATTTTAATGTAACTACAATAAATAAAATAATGTTAATATACAACATAAACAATAGTTTGAACACAATCACAAAATATATATTAGCACTGATAAATCTAACTATTCATTGAGAATTTTCAAAAGCATTTAAGAATATACATAAAAAGATTTGTATCATAACTGATTTGATTTGGATTATGTTCACCCAAGAAAATCTTAAAACATGAGAATAAATGTAATCTTATAAAAATGAGTTTCAGATAAATGAATTTTTTTAAATTGAATAAATAAACTTAGGAGAAATATTTAAATAATACAAAAACTTAAATTTATTCTAAAACAAAATTAAATAATATTGTTTAATTTTGCAATGAAAAGCAAAATATAGTCTCTTTTAATTAAATACTACTTTTAAATAATAATTTCAGGGTTTAAAAAAGAAAAGAAAAGGGAAAGCTTTACCCTTGTGAGGCAATTCCATAGATGCATCAGCTGAATCAGGACTACTATTTGTATTATCAACTGATTTTTTCTGCAATATTAAAAATGAATTTATTAAAAAAAAATATGATTTCAGAAAAGGAAAATTTATTACTTTTATGGGAGAAAAAATTTACTTCAAGAGTTAAGCCATCAGAAGATAATGATGCTTGCTTTCTAATGCGACGAGAATCAATACCATGTTCTGAGCGAGGCCATTTTATTTGAGGCTTAACTGTAGATATATCAGCCAAATGAGACTGAGAGGACATGGTTTCTATGTGTTCAAGATCATATTTTACTTGTTGTATGTATTGATTGTAAGCCTGAAAATGATATTAAAATTTGCAACATTGAAATATAGTTCATGTTCAGATGATGAAAATAATAGCTCAAAAATTGACAAAAAAATTAGCAACATACACGAACAAAACTTACTTCAACTTGTTTTTGGAGAGATAGTTCAGTTCCTTTTAAATGCTCCCTATATTTTCTCTTTTGTTCTCTTTTTAACTTTTCAGCTTCGTACTTGCGCCTCCTTAATTCTTCAGCCAAAGCATGAATACGAACTTCAATATCACTTTGATCTGATGCCGTTTCTAAAGTTTAGAAATGTATATTTTTAAGAAATAGAATTTTAGTAAAAAATAGTATTTAAAAGACAATAAATACTCCTGTAAAGATATACAGCTAACATAAAGAAAATTATTTAAACTCTGTTGATTGAGTTATTTAGAATTATAAATGACGTTAAAAATATGATGAGTTAACAAGAAAAGACTTTATTATATATGATTTAATTTTTCCTTTCTTAACCCTTAATCAATGAAAATAAAAAATGAATATAATGCATTTGTGATAAGTATAATCTATCGAATATCCATCAATATACATACACACATACAAAAAAAAATCTACTTATGAAAAATTACATATGAAATTTTTTTTTCATAATTGAAAATAAAGAATAAAAGTATTAAATATTGTAAGTTAATATAATTTTGAGTTTTAGAGCACAAATTAAATTATTTCGCAACTAGGAAACACATTAATACCTTTCTCAATTTTTTAAATATAACAATTAGCAAGATATATTTGTAGGGCAATTTCAAGAAGTATGTAGAAATAATTTGCAAAAATATTTGTTTAAAAAATAAAATTTAGATAATTAAAAAAAAAAAATATTATGTAATTAAAAACAATTTACCTGAATGTGAAATAGTGTATGAATCATCAGAGCCACTGGAATCATGGCGTCTAAAATTTCTTGGGGCAAGAGGAGACTTAATGGTGAAGCCTTTTCCTTTTTTGCCATTACTTATTGAAGTAGAACTTTTTACAGATGTATCAGGTACAGGTGACATACCCTTTTGACTTGTTGTTGATTCAAATGACTCAGAATAGATGTCAGAACTTGAGGATTTCTTCATTGTATAAGACCTGTTCATAAAGGGAAAATATTTACTAAAGAGATATCTAGAAAAGTAACAAATATTCAAGCATATTATATATAATTATAAATGCATGAATATTTTCAAAGCAAAACATTCAAAATAGTATTTTAAAAACAATTGCATATTTGAAGGCTTTCAACTAATTGACCCTTTTCCTCGATAAGGAATTTTTGCATGAATTTGCATATTGACAAATGTTTTGAAAATTCAATATTTTTAGCAAATTAGATAAAATGTTTATAATATTTTTGAAAAAAAGTAATTTTCTAAGGGCACAAATTGTACAGCAATTTCACTTTAAAAGTTTTTTCTCCTTGTTCAAATTACACATTAAAAGAAAATAATTACAACATTCTGAAGTAAAAATTAAACAGTTGATGAGTTTGAAGATATTTTACATAAGTGAGTATTTTTTGAAAATATTTAAAAATTTAATTGTTTTACATTTATTGTAGTGATTTTCAAGCTGTGCCATGCACATTGCTCAGTGTATGAGAAGGATTTTCAAGGGATTAAATGGTAGAAAAAAACTACTAAACTAAAATTAGAATTATCGAGCCTCAGCGCGAAGCGCTTTTACTCAGTATGAGGAGAAAAGTAAAACCATGAGAAGGAATAAAAAATCAACAACCCCGCCGCAGGCGGGGGGGAATGACGGAAGGCATCTGAGCGACACACCTAAAAGTGGTGCTGGGCGTGCAAGTGGAGGAAGAAGTCAGGAAGGTCAACGATCGCCATACAAAAGAAAACAATCAGTCATGAGCGGGGGAGCAGTGATAGTTCACCACGAGTCAGCTTCGGCGCATTAGAGCATTTGATGTTGTAGATGTATAAAATTAGTGTTTTATGTAGTAATTAAGGAGGTTTAAGAGGCAAGGCCCACTTAGTGGTGGCATATGCATATTTTAATTTAGGATGTGGATACGTAAATAATATTTGTGCTTTTATTATGGGGTTATCGTGATTTTCAATGGATCTAAAAACATTCCTGGCTAACTTAGTGATGAAACTAGAAATCAGCTCCATGTGTAAATCGTTGTGTATCACATCGTTTCTAACGTACCAAGGTGCGTTAGTCATGACGCGAAGTATTTTATTTTGAACAATTTGAATTTTTTTCATGTGGGTGGCGGCTGCAACTCCCCAAACAGGGGCGGCATAAGTAATCACTGGGCACAAAATTTGCCTGTAAAGTATAACTTTATTTCCTAGGGAGAGAGGAGACTTTCTCCCAACCAGGGAGATAGCTAAATGAATTCTTCCCCAGAACTTTTCTGCGAGATAGTCGATGTGTTTTCTGAAGGTTAGTCTACTATCTAAGTGTAAGCCCAGGTACTTGACCACCGGAACCCACTGTATGTAGTCATCAAAAAGTGTGAGTTGGAAGGGAGGGTCAATGGCCCCCCCACTTCTGGAAGACTATTGCTTGAGATTTGTCAACATTAATTGCAATTCTCCAGTCTGTAAGCCAATTTTCTAAAGTATCTAGGAATCTTTGTATAGTTTTTAAGGAGTATTTGAGCTGGGAACCCTGTGCTAACACCGCAGAGTCATCCGCGAACAGGAAGGTACTAACTGTAGGGTGGTGTGGAAAATCGTGAGTGTAGATGTTGTACAAACACGGTGAAAGGGTACTTACTACCCTGGGGCGTGCCGCTTTGGCAAGCACCGAAATTTGAATAATCATTATTTACGCGAACACGAAAGGTTCTATTTTGTAAATAATTATGTATAATTTTAATTAAATACCCAGGGAAGTTGAGTTTAATTAACTTGTATGTGAGGCCATCATGCCACATCTTGTCGAATGCCCTCTTGACATCAAGAAAGACACCGACAGTGTATAATCTGCTAGCGAATCCTTCATTAATAATATTTGTAACACGTATCAATTGGTGTAGCGTGGAATGGCCCTCCCGGAAACCGTGTTGTTCCGGGGGAATGCAATCTATGGCTTTGCAGTGCGTTTGTATTCTCGTCAAAATTATTCGTTCAAAAATCTTAGCAGTGGCATTTAATAAACTAATTGGTCTGTAGCCTTGTGGAAACGTGTTGTTTTGCCCTTGTTTCTGCAGCATGACTACATTTGCTTGCTTCCACGGAGTAGGAAAGTGATTATTAATGAGGCATTGATTGTAAATCTTAGTTAGATGTGTAACAGCATTTAAAGTTAAATATTTAAGAGCGATATTGGGGATTTGATCTGGACCAGCAGCTTTTCTATTCTTAAGTTTTTTAATAATGCCTCGTACTTCAGAAGAAGTGAGTGGAGGTGGTGTGTCTGTTGTGAAGTTGTCGAAATAGTCAAAAACTAAATTTTCGACTTCTTCAATCTTGTTATCACTGTAGGGTTCTGCATTTTCCAGAAAAGTGACTTCAAGTGTCTCTTTGAAAGCCTCCGCCTTATCGAAATCTGAATAAACCAGCCCACTCGAACCATGGAGGGGTGGAATGGCAGTAGGTTTTTTAGTGATCTTTTTATGCAATTGATAGAGAGAATTGTCCTGAGGATTTAAAGTAGATAAGAAATTTTTCCAGGTCCTGTTTTTATGTTGGTCGATTTCTATCCTGATCTGTCTAATGAGAGCATTTACTTCGCGTTTGTATGGTAGGTATCTGGTTTGATTCCAGAGTTTCCTGAATCTGTTTTTAGCCCTAATGAGCTCTCTTATGTTGTCAGGAAGGCGAAGGTGAGGTATGTTAATTATTCTAGTGGAAGTGGAAGCAGAAAGAGCATTAGCAATCATACTGGTAAAATTTTGAACGGCTGTGTCCAAATCATCTATCCTGGGGTTACCGGGTTTGTTGTGATAAACCATATCTTGAAATTTAGTCCAGTTTGTGGTTTTTAAGGTTCTAAGTATTTCTGGTAACACATTAGTAGTAGCAATATCAAAGATAACTGGATCGTGATCACTGCTAAGAGTATTAATTGTAAAAACATCAGTGTGAGCCAGATTAACTGCAAAGCCGATGTCCAAAATGTTGCTAGTATGATAGGTGTTGAAATGAGTTGGAGTGCCGGGAGCGATAATATTCAATGCAGACCCAAGGGCCCAATTGCATAGGATATTACCATTTGTACATGCCCTGCCTGGGTTCCAGTTCGGGTGTTTGGCGTTGAAATCACCGAATAGAAAGGCTTTGTTGTTATGATTGAGAATTGCATCTAATTCCGTAGTATTAATGGAGCCGCATGGAGGTCTATAGATACACGCCACAGTAATATTTGTGTTGTTTCCTGCTTGTATGACAACCGATGTATTTTCAAAGGTGTGAGAGGTATTAATAATGGCGTGGTGTCTGATTGAATTTTTCACAAAGAGGGCAGTGCCACCTCCTCTGTGTGTTGTACGGTCACTTCTGTGACAAGTGAAGTTTGGAATGCTAACTCGGTCCGAAGGACGAAGGTGAGTTTCTTGGATCCCGATTAGGTCGGGATGATAATCTAAAATACAGTCTTTAAGTTCTTCCAAATTATTTTTCAAGCCATTAGCATTCCAGCTAAAAAACCTGAGAGAGTTAATATGTGCGTAATTATTGAATTTTAGTTTTAAATTTTAGTTTGAAAGATGGACAGCATTTGTCCCCACTGCATCATCATTTGTGCCATCTGGGACATCAAACTAGCTGTGTTAACTGATTCTTGTTTTGTGTTCTTCTGAACTGCAGCCGAGTACAGTTGTTGGGGTGGAGAAAAAAACTTTTCCTCCAATCTATCTATATATACACAAAAATTCTCTTATCTATTTAACTATTATAAATCTCTTATTCACTTATAATTATGGTTTGTACATTTTAAAAATAATTTGAGTGATTATCACAATTATGCCTTAAAAATGACAATTTTAAAGCTACTGTGACGTCGTCACAATGGGAAATTCACCCCTATTCATTAGAGGCTCCACAGCTGGAGAAAACAAGGCTTTAGCTGCATTGTGTTGTATCAGACAGCTGGACCGTCGGTGACGGTGTGTCTGGCAGATACTATGGGCCGGGCATCGCTGCATTATTTTCTATTCATGGGCAGTGATTGTACGTCTTGAATGCTGGTGCCTCTGCAGGCGGCGGCGAGGTGTTTGAAGTGCCAGATGTCAGCCGGGCCCTTGTCGCCGGGAACCTTTGAGAGGGACCGGACTTTTGTCATCTCTGCATGAATGGATGATGTGCAAGACCATTGGTGCCGGGTGCAAAACCCTGAGGTCGGCCAATGGGGATTGATGAGGGGCGTCGAGTGAACCCGCCCCTAGAGTTTAAAAGTGTGGACTTCGGAAAGAGAGGGGGACATCATCAAGAGTCAACTTAGAAGCCGAGCAGTTCAGACGTATTTGTCTGAGCTCCCAGAATTTTTTCTACGCATAGTAAGAGAGCACTTAAAGACCCTTACAGTCCTTTTTAGGACTTTTATGGTTAAGGGGGTTGCCTCTAACGATACGAAGATGACAGACACGGACTCTGATATGGATGCACAATCGGTTTATTCCGACATTTCCATAAATTCGAATACTTCAAGCACCAACGCACTTCGTTTATTGATGCCGCCAAACGTACACAAGTTCTTGGACTGCAAAAAGAGATCATGGATTATTTCTCAAGTTCAAAATCTGGAAATTATTATCACCGGATACACCAAGTTGGAACATCTACCCAAATGCCCTGCAAACGATGAACTACACCAGATGACAATGAAAGCAAAGAAGGAAGCTATAAGTAAAAGGGAACTCATGGTAAGTGAACTTGCTATTATTCCACCCTGTATTGACCCTGACTGCCCTGATCATACGGTTCTTAAACCTAAAAACTCGGATCCCCCAGATTTAAAAACTAAGCCTCCGCAAAAGCGAAAAGGCATAAAGACTGATAAGGATGGCTTTGTCTTTCCTAAAAAAACCGCCAGGCCGATCACCCCAACCAAAGATCTTGAACCAGTCGAGACTCAAAATAACTTTGACAATCTCGAAAATCAGGACTCGCAACCCATTCAATTAACGCAAGATATTCCTTTCACTCCCAAGCCTCCTCCCCCTATAATGCTTAAAATTCAAGACAAAATATTTCCAGATCAAATTAATTGTATCAAAGAAAAATTTCCTAATGCCAACATTAAAACAGCTGGTGAAAATCAGAATTTTCACAGACACCGATGAAGAATACCGTGAACTCCAACATTTACTCGAGCAGGATAAAGAATACCAATTTTATGTAATAATCCCGAAAGAAATTAGACCTATTAAAATAGTTATTAAAGGCCTCCCTAGATATACTACCCCAGAATTAGTAACTCTTGACCTTGAAGAACAAGGTTTCACCATAACCAGTTCCCATCAATTAATTTCAAAAAGAACTAAGCTTCCATTACCATTTTTCATGGTCACCCTCCCCAGAAACGAGGTCAACACCCGAGTTTTTGAAATTACCCATCTTGGCCATGTGCAGATAGTAGTAGAGGGGTACTCTATTAAGGGTACCACTCAATGTTACAGATGTAACAACTTCTATCACACAGCGGCCAATTGCCATATGAAAGTCCGATGTCTTAAGTGTGGGGAGGAACACCCCACGAAAGAATGCAGTATTAAGGAACGCCAAGATAACCCCTACTGTATCAATTGTAAAATTTATGGCCATACGGCCTGTTATACTAAATGCCCCAGCTTTCCCAAACCCAAGAAAGGTGCACCCATCGGCACTAGAAACTATAGAAACTTTACCAGCAAAAATGTTGTAGAGGGTTTTTCCTTCGCCAACATCGCAGCTGGTAAAACTGAAAACAAAACGCATCCCACCTCTAAAAACAGTAACAATAATAACCAAGAAAGACAAAACCATCCCCAAAATAAATTATTTAAAGATCCTGAATGTAATGCAAGTGACATCCAGAGTTTCATAGATCTATTCAAAATAATTAAAAATATCTTAAAACAATTCCCTAATTTATTAAAAAATATCAATAAAATCAAAGAAATCAAAGATCCTAAAACACAGGCTTATCTACTCTTAGAAGCCTTCCTTGATGAGTAAATTCTCTCCTCAATACCTAGCAAATCTTTTTTATCTCAATAGTTTAAACATTTTTTCATACGAACCGGGCAGTCATTCATTACCAGCAGTTCACTACCAATAGCAATCCTCGCCACAGTCTCCACGTACTTCACTCCGATTGGCTCTCACTCCACGAAGCACCACCCCAAACCAGGAACACATCGCAAAGTCTCTCAAATTCCAGATACGGAGCGGAGGAGTTTGATTAAGTTCCAGTCTCCGGTGACAGCTCAATTTCAATTTCAAGAGAGGGGGACTCCTGGAAAGACTCGTGATAGACTCCCACGAGAGATTCCCGTAACTGAACCCTGCGGACGGAGGAAGAGACTCCGGACAGACTCCTACGAGAGATACCCAAGAGAGAAGCCTGCTGACGAAGGAAGACTCCGGACAGACCCCGAGAGACGCCTCAAGAGACTCGTGATAGACTCCCGGAACTGAACCCTGCGGACGGAGGAGGACTCGAGAAGACTCCTGGAGAGACTCGTGATAGACTGCCACGAGAGATTCCCGTAACTGAACCCTGCGGACGGAGGAAGAGACTCCGGACAGATTCCTGATAGACTATGACGAGAGATTCCCGTAACTGAACCCTGCGGACGGAGGAAGAGACCCCGGACAGACTCGAACTAGGCATTCTTTAATAATTAGCTTAGCGTACATTTTCAATGTTGTGCCACGATGTTACACTACGCATTTTACTATTGAAGTTATTAAGAAAATTTATTTCAGTAAATTAATGATAGTTGATACATATCATAAATTAAGTATTTTTAAAAGCATACATTATTAAGAGAAATATGTTACTTAAATGACAAATAAAAAATCAAAACTGAGAGAGTTGGTTTGGAAAAGCTTGGTTCTAAAGTAATGTGTTTTTCGGGTTAAGAAAAATCAGAGAATAAAATCAATATATAATTAGTTTTAAAAACTTCATTTTACTTATAAGATTACAAACTACTTGATATTTAAAGTTCATTAAAAAATGTCCTCCACCCTTCAATATATATTAAAAAAAACATTTTAATATTTGATTATCAGTGCATTTCACACAATTAAACTACATTACATAATATTTGTATATTATGATATGAATGATAGTTATGTATAACTAAAATATAATTTGAAGTACTAATTGTTCTGCTGAATAATGATTTCTTTATTATCACTTTAAGAATAGTCCAAGGACTTTTCTTAGTAAAGTGAAATTAATACAATATCTTCATCAAAGAAATAAAGTTTTCCCCCTTGCATCAATCAACTTTTTTCTCCTTACCCTAAAAATAAAACAAAAAATGCAGCTTCCTATGAAATAAAATAACAATTGTAAAACTTTAATTGAGATCCCAAATCATATTTGAATTTCTTATTCAAAATAGCACATTCAATATATGGCTGCTTAGGAAAATCTTGGGGACTCTTAAGATTTTAGTGTCCAGCCAAGAGAAAACCAGTGAGAATCAATGGTTTATAAAAACAATTATTATGCAATGCAAGACGGATTCAAAATAATTTTAAGAAAATAAATTAACAATAAAAATAGGAAAAATTGCAAATTCTCCAATTGAATCAAGTAATTAACTTAGGATTGAATTATATTAATATCTATAAAGATTACTAGTCAAAAGCTAATACGTTCTCAATCAACTCTGATTAAATATTTAAAAAAATTTTTTCCTCAAATTTCAAACAGAATACAATATTCCCTTGAAGGCAAGAATAATTTCCACATACAGTAGATTTTAGAAATCAAATATAAGAAACATTTTCTTTAAATTAATATGAATATAACATGTTTTAAATTCATTTCTTTCATTTTCATTACAAGTTATTCCTTAGAAAATCTTAATATTAAAGAAAACTTTAAGTTTATAAAAAGTAATAAAACAAACACATAATAAGTGATTAAAAGCTTCACCTTACATTCAACAATATAAAAATAACAAATGTATACTTTTTCTTAATTTTATTGAAATGTATATTTATTAAAATTACTTCACACTAGGAGATATTTCGTCAGCGATAATTTCATCAACAGGAGTACTCTCAGCAATATCTTCAACAGTTTTTACTGATGATTCTATACTTTGATTTTCATTTATTTCTTGGATTGAACTATAATAACAAGATAAATAAAGCAAAAAATTAAAAATCTTATCAATTCTACAAGGTTATTTGTATAAAATAAAAAAAGGGGTGGAGATAATTTAAACTATACTAACATATGCAAAATTTATAAGATGTGATTCTTCTTTTCTATAGAAATCCTTTTTTTTAAAAAAATTTATAAAGATTAAGAGGGGAAAAAACTTCTTGTATAATATATATTTTATCTTTCAAATAAAATATTTAAAAAAAAAATGTATAAGTTTTTTTAAGAAGTAAAAATATTTTCATTTTACTAATTAGAAATCTTATTTTCTCTTAATTTTAGGATTTTATTGAACTGTAATGTCATAAATTTGAAACAATAGTAAAAAAAAGGGGGCAGTATAATTGACTACTAAACAAATAAAAAACTTTATTATGATTTTAAACATGAATTGCTATTACAAATAAGCACTTAAATGGTTATAATTATCAGATAACAACAAAGGCTAAATAATATTTCAATTAAAGTAAGGAACCATTAAAAACATGTTGATACCTAGAAGATAAAATACTGTATGATTCTTGGTCAATTTTTCCCTTTTTAGAAAATTCTTCTTCCACACTATCTCCAGATGTAGCAGTGACTATATTTTCTTCTGGCACAGAATTCTCACTTAGTATGGATTCAGAAACTCCACCAGAAGAAATTTTGTTGGTAGATATTTTATCCAATGATGAACTACCTTTCTCTGTCTCAGTATGTATAACAGAGTGTCCATGAGTATCACTTGATGAAATTTTTTCTTTCCCTAAAAATATATTTTGTAGACAAGTTTTTAAAAAAAATAAAAATTACATATCAAAGTTAAAAAATAACTTTTAAGATTAAATTTGAAAACTTATTTAAGTTTAAATAAAATAATATACAATATTTTTTAATATTTCGTGTAGCACTGTACACAGGATTTTACTTGTAAGAATTTAGTAATTATACTAAGAAATGATTGTATATATATATATATCGGATTATCAAGGAAGAAATTTTTTGAAATAAAGCAATGTTGATTGATAACTTACAAGTATAAGGAATTTTTTTCAGCAAAGCACCCATACAATCTAGAAATTTTTGCCATTTAAGCTGCAGGTTGTTCAGGCTGGTGGTATATATTAAGATGATAAATGAGAGTTAATAAATTCCTGGAAGGCCAGCATTGTCAAAATTAAATTGTTTTCTTATTAAAAAGTTGTCCAAATTACAGAAGTGATAGTGGGGGCTTGGTCCGCTGAATATAGAATAAGCGTGAGAATTATATTAATGCCACACTATAAAGCAACAGAGGAACTATCGGCAATGGACTTTGTAATTTTGAACCTCGATTAGATAATGAGGATCACACCTGACCTGGGACCTCCACCTCTTAACTACCACACCAACATGGACATTGAGCCTCAACAAATTTGATGAGCATTGGCCCTCTCAACACAGTGGGTCTTCAACAGTATTGGTGAGTATGGAAGATGATTAAGTTTCAATTTAAATTCTTGCAGTTTTGCCACAGTCATTTGAATATTTGTATGTTATGCAATAAGACAGGAATCAATCTGTTGAGTAATCTAGGCCTTTTCTTCAAGTTTTTAAATAATTTCATCCAGTTGGTTGCAGTATATTTCTGCTGTGATAAATAAGCAAAATTTGATTGAAATCATAATGGATCACAACTACACTACACCATACTATTTTGAAAAATAGTATGCTTTGGAGTGTATTTTGGGGATTCCTCCTTGTCCAACCACCATGTTGAATGTTTGCAACTGTTGGATTGGATTCATTTCACATAAAAAAAGATTTAATTAAAAAATAAATCAAATTTGTGATGAAAAAGCAACATCCAGTAAACTTCCAAACACTTTTGTTTTTTATTTAGTTTATGTTGAATCCCCTTATTTTTAACTTTTTTACTGTACTAATCAGTTAAATGGGTTAATACTGCTTTTTTGCCAGTACTATACTTCAAAGGTAATTCATAGTCATTATAAAATGGATCAGATGCAATGGTGACCTTTAGCTGGCTTTTATTTTATTCTGGGTGATTGCATGTCACATTTTTGTGAGGTCAAAATTACCTGTACCAACAATGATGAACCAATTCAATACTTTCTTCTACACAGTACCCCTAGAGATACAATTACACTATTGATGTTTTACATGGTTTGGAATGCCATAGTTCCACACAAGAATTTCTATTTCATAATAATGTAAATTTTTTACCTTTCGCAAAATTAATTTTAAAAATGTTTTTAACATTTATTAGAGTTTACAATGGCATCTTTAAACAGGTGAGTTGTGCAACCTTCCAAAGATAACAATAACAACAAAAATCAAAATGATAAAATACTCAGTCAATGTCAAATAATAAGCTGTTAAAGTTGGTAATATTATTAACTACAAATTTCATCCTTACCAACCTGATATATAATTTTTTAAATTACCTTTTTTTTAGCATCACAACATTTTTTAAAACTTTTATTCACTTCAAAAATGAGAGAATCATCACAAAATGTTTTAGCTACAATTTAATCATTACTGTAAAAAATATGCATGGATTGCAGTAACAGTTATATTTTGTTACATATGCATGAGCAATTTTGATGTCCTCCTAATATTAAACTACAAAGCAGGAAAATTTTAAATTATTAACTTAATAATAAAGAGTTGCTGAGAAGGACCTTTTATTTCTTTTTACATCCAATTACAGATAAATTTTTTTTTATATACACTGAGTAAGCAAAATTGTCTAAAATATCAGAGCACCTTAGGCATGTTTAGACTTTATGGATTTTCTGTACAAATTTGATTTCCTGAAGCTTTAAATACCATGTATAGAGATTAACATACCATCCTGACCTGCTGTGGGAGAAGAAGAAATGTAGTATTTAGTTTTCTTTTTGCTTGTGTCTACTAATTCTACAGCCTTTTGCTCGAGTTCTCTAACAGCCATCTCCTCACTATCCAGTTTCATTTGCCACTGAAGTATTTTCTCAACATGTTTCCTTCTTTGAAGAATACGCTGTTCTCTCTTAGTAAGATGCCTATAAAATAAGATTTTAAATAAATAAAAATTTGAATAAAGTGAAATTTGTTGTTTTTAAAAGAAGTATTTTAATAAAGTAAACATTATTGAGTACTACAATTTTTACAAATTACCGTTTACTTGCTTCAAGCTTTTTTAATCCTTGAAGAGCAGATTCAATAGAATTATTTGAATTAAGGGAGAGACTTGATTGGCTTTGTCCTTGTTTCAGTTGAGGAAAAGAGGCAGCTGGTGTAATTTCATGTGATTTGTTAAAAGATGAAACTGTTGAAGCAGTTGGTTCTGATGTTATTACCTCAAGGTTTGAGCCTATAATAAGAGTATCATACAAATAAAACCTTTGAAAGATTGTAAAATAGATATTTAAAAGGAAAATATACAATTAAAATTACAAAACAAAATAACTATCATAAATTATAGGAAAAGGAATATTAATAATAGGAAGTTCTCAAAAATTATACATAATCACAACATGAGCAAAATCAATATCTCAAGTTTAGCATTATCAAAATAGCATTATACTAACACGTATAATTAGCATTATTGTAAATAATCACTACAAATAAAACTCATTGAATATTTTTAATAATATTTTCAAAATTACAATTCTTTTTCAAATTATGTATGTGTTTCTATTTTCAAGGTATGAGAAAAATTTAGAATAGTTTCATCAGCTTTCAAGATATATTTTGAATGAGTAAATACACAATTTAGCATTTGAATCAAATAAAATTTTTTACCCACAAAGAATTAGAAATAATACACCATTAATTATAATATATATGTGTATATGTAATACAGTATATCCCAGAGAAATGTGAAATAATCTACATTCTACAAAGGCATATTTTTATTAACTGCACTGAAAGAATATTCTGTTTATAATATGTAAAATTAGTTACATTTTGTAATAAAAAAATGCAATTCTACTGAAGCTTGTTCTTTGCACTTCACAAGAAAAAGCTTTATAAATTATATTAAGAAAATGATAAAATCACAAATAATTAGCATTCTTAAAAAATTTACATTAAATACATAATTGTAAAAATTCTCTCAAGCTTCACATTAATATTAATATTTTTTGAAAAAAAAATACATATATATAAATGTTGAAAGCTAGGATACTTTTAAGCAATCATAGAAAAGTAAAGAAAGCTACATTCTTAAAATTTACAATTCTTTTTTTTAAAAAAAATTCTAGAATTATTAGATTTAGAAATTGAAAGTTTTATAATACTGATTTAAAAATAATTTTTAGATGCTTCTGTGAATTTTTTATAGTGAAATATTGAGTAGAAATAAGAATTCATTATCAATTTAAATATTTCAACTAAACATTTTTTATACAAAAAACAACAACAACACCCAATAATTTTTTTTACATTCACTCAAAATTTATTCAGATTAAAATAAGATAAAATGTTTATCTTATTTTAAGTTTAACAAGTTTTAAATAAAAGAAAAAAAAAAGCAAGAAGAAATTTTTAAAAAAAGTGATTTACCCTGAAAAGAATTGTTAGTACCATTTTCAGAAATCTTCAATTCCTCA
Source organism: Trichonephila clavata (assembly GCA_019973975.1). Lineage (NCBI taxonomy): Eukaryota > Metazoa > Arthropoda > Arachnida > Araneae > Nephilidae > Trichonephila > Trichonephila clavata. The sequence goes on along the minus strand of BMAO01007658.1, from coordinate 125,702 downwards.
ACAGGAATTTCCTCATCTGCCTAATTGTAAAAACAATATATTGTTTATTTAATAACATAGCCAAAAGGAATTAAAAAAAAAGTGTTTTTTAAATTCTTTGAAAAAATTGTGAATATATTTTTGAAAAACTTTAAGAATAAGGACAGTACATACAGATTTTCTAGATTCTTCTTCTGTGGGAACAGCTGATGTTGATGAAGACTGAGATACATGTTTTGCAGCATCTCTTGTTTTATGATCTGAAGATGCCTTTGAACTATGAGATTTATCTTTCCCTATAAAATTATGTATATATACAATGTTATGTCAGGAAAAAAAAATTAAATCCTAAAAATTATATTAAACTAGAAAGCTTAAAAATTACATAATGAAGAATAAAAAGCATCAAGATGATTTCAGAATTTGCAGATTATATTGGTTTTTACATCCTTTTTTCCTTTATATTAAACTTTTAGCAGAACATATAAGAGCTGTATAATATTGATTAAACAAAATATTACATGAAAGTTGAAATAAACATTATTAACAAAGAGTGCTCTCATGCAATATTTTTCATTAATATATTAAAAATTTCATTTACAAAATACCATCAAAAATTGAAAATTAAACTATATAAGAAACTGTTAAAAGTTAAATAATTAAAGTAAAAAATCTCATTTTATACTTTTTGCAACTTGATAAGGCAAGTCAATGGGCTCAGTTAAAAGTTTTTTCTTATCAGCAATTAAAGAATGATGTTTATCACAAATGCTTCTATATGCTTCTTGCATGCATCTAAGTTGAGCACGTTCTTGGCGAAGTCTTAAAATTATGTCTTTTTGTTTTTTCTTAATAAAAGATGCTTTTCTGTTTGACCCCTTTTCTCGAAAATTCCTAGAATCAAGAAAAGAAATTTATTTATTTTTCAAAGGCAAATTTTATCACTACTTTATATTGAACTTAATATACATAATACTTAAAATTTTAGGCTTTTCTTCAAATTTCCAGAGGAATATTTAATTTTTTTAAATTTTGGACATGCAAGTAACATATCTGAACCTACACTTTCCAGTGAGGTTTTAGTTACTTATACATGTAGGAGACTACCACCAAGTTAAAAAAGAAATTCTTTTGATCACTTTACATTATAAAATGCTAAAAATAATTTGTAACTTTAACAAAATATTTAATTAGTTTCTTGTAAAACTTGCATGTATTCTCATGAAATCTCTTTGATTACCTTGTATTGTAATAAGTTATAAATTATTTGTCACTTCCCCAAAATATTTCATTAGCTATTTGTAATATTTGTATAAATTCTCATAAAAATACCGCTCACAGTTATGATGATATTAATACTTAAGAAATTAAAAAATATTTTGTGATTTTTTTCTTATAACATCCAAAATTTGTAATCAAACTCCACAAAACATGCAGAAAAACTGACAACATAAAAACATTATGGTAAAGTCTGAAATGAAAGCATTAAATTTTCAACAAGATATGAACATTAAAAGAAATTATTTTTTTACTGCCCATGTGCAAAAGATATCTATATTTTACTTGCAGAATTTTATAGCCAATGATATAAAGCAACTTATATAAAAAAAACTCAATTAAACAATAGGAAAATTCAATGACATAGTGTGTGTGAGCCATATTTATATTACTCTCAGGTTTTCCACAAAATGTCATTTTTTTATTTAAAAAAAATCATCACTGGATGGTTTAATTATATCACATACAATTTACTAATATATCAAACATGCATATGCTGTTTATGTGATATATTAAAAACGTGACTAAAATTTAGAACAATCTTAAAAGGATTTTTTTAAAAATTTTGTATGCTTTAAGAAAGCATTAAAGATATATATTTATAACTTTTTTCCCCCTCAAGATAACTTTTAATAGTTATATGTATCATTTTATATTTTGTGGCACTTAAATTTTTTTTTTTTAGATTTGGGTTTTGCAATTTAATATATGTGATGTAATTTAATTAATATATAAGTATATATGTGTATTTAGTGTGTTAGTAACTGACTGTATGTTTATTCAATTTAACCAACTAGTGATTTACAATTTAAAATAATAATTTATGGAAAATCTCCCCATCTTACACCTACTGAATTTTCAAAATGTAACCCAAATATGGCTCACTGTATTGTCAATATCTTTCTGAACTTTTACATTATATTCAACCAAATGTTTTTTTACATAAGTTGCCTTATCTATGGCATCAAAATTAAGAAAAAAAAATATTTATATTTTTAATATAGTAAAAAATTATGTTCTTTAATGCTCATATCTCAACCAATATTCAATGTTTCCATATATTACATTTCAATAAAATGTTTCTATAGGACATTTTTAGTCTCATAAATTTGAGAAACTTATATTTTCATGAATATGAGAGCTACTTTAGCAGGAAAAGAAATTGTAAACAGTTCGTTAAATAACTTATGAAAGCGATGGATTACTTTTTTTCATATAATATGGGAAAATCAAAAAGATCCCTTTTTTTAGCTTGCTGGTAGCCCTCTAAATTCTCAAGTTATTTAAATTTCAATGGAAAGAGTGAGTTCAAGCATGTTTTTCACATGCCCAAAGTTGCAAAACATTTCATCAAGAGTTTTCCTAGAAATTTCTAAGATCCAAAGTGTTCCACAACTTTTGGCTTTGCAGTGAACTTTAAAGGATATTAGTGTTAGCTTGTAGCATCTGAATATAAGTAGTTTTTATGAATAAATGTCAGATATTTTTGGAATAAATTTTACAAACATTACAACTTTTTTAATGAATTTTACTACAGCAGTTACATAAAATCACAAAATAAAATAAACCTTTCTATTGTTTTAATTAGATATTTAATTTTTCTTTTAAAATATTGAAAAATGAGGCAAAATTGTATCAAATATCACACTATTAAATTGATTTTAAAATTTGTTTTTCAAGAATTAGTTTTAACTTACTTTTTTAAAGATTCTAGCCATGTCATAGCAGCTCTTGCATTTTCAACTAAGGTTTGTTCTTGAAATTTCAGTAAAGCTAACTGATGAGTTGCTCGAAGTTCTTCTTCTAGGGTAATTTTACGAACTACATCTAAAGTAAGTTGTGCAAAAGAATCATCAGATAAAACTGATTCTGTAATAGTTGAACTAGAAGGTATTGAATTTTCTCTCAATAATGACACTTCAGAAATAGATTCCTAAAGTACAAATATTTTTTTTAAAACAAGAAGCAATGATATTTTGTGGATAGCAGTAACAGTTTTAATAAAATACTAATAAGCTTTCAATAGAAAATACATTGATAGCTCACTTTTGAGATTAACCCAAATATATAATTTAAAATTGTATGCTAAATGAACTTTATAATTTTAAGAGTAGCAGTTAATATAAAGCTTAATATAAAAATCCAAACGTATATGTTATGTAATCTTCCCTTGGCTGGATGGCATGGTTGGTTTGTTCCTGGCCTTCTACACCTAAGGTTGCGGGTTTCGACCCTGGCCCAAGTTGGTGGATTTTCATGATGCAGAAAATTGACAGCGGCCCTGTCATATGATTATACAACATGTAAAAGATCCCTAGAGTGTCTGTTTGACTTGGGTGCTCTGGGAAAAATTAAATCGTAGTACATGTTCGCATCGTTAGAGCTCAGGTGCCTCCCCCTAGGGAGGAAACTGGGTATCAAAATTGCCTGCGGCGATTGATATCCGCCTATATGGTGCTGCACTAAAAAGAGATACAAGCTTCCGGGAATGTACTAGGTCTGCAATGGTAAAACACTAATCTACAGCCCATAAGAAATTTAAAAAAAAAAAAATTTTATGTAATCTCATAAAAGAAACATCCAAAAATTATTTGCCAGTGTGTTAAAAAATAAACTAAGAGGCATAATTATATATTAAAACACTTGGCATGAATTGCTGTATACAGGACTGATTTTAAAGTAATCACCGATTGTTTATAATTATGCAAGTTTCACATGCTTGTAGAAATAAGCTGTCATATATTCTGATCATACCTTAATATTGTCTTTGAAGGTAAAACAATAAATCTTAAAATAGGGAAACTCTTTCCAACTAAAAAAAAGCCTTCAAATGAATATTATATTTTCCTTTTGTTACCCCTTACAGCATTAGTGTGATAATTGGAGCATGACAAAGAAGGTTCATGATCATTTGTAAGTGTATGAATGTGAATAACAAGTATGAGGTTCTCTTATAGTGTTTGGGGGATTAATGTTTCATTGTTGCAAGTGGCTGGTCAGTTGTGTACCATGATTGAGAGAATTTTATGAACTGTATGAAATTTATATTAGCAATAAGTATTACAATTAACTATGATTAGTTAGCTCTTAAATGTTATTAAAAATTATTTGAATTATATTATTACAGGAGAACAGGCATCTTACAAGAACCAAAAATCAATATAATAATCAATGGAATGATGACGAATAACATTTCCGGTCAAAATGAAAGCCAAACAGTATATTTTGACAAGCTAGTTATAGGCAACTGACTTTTTGGAAAGACATGGTATCGAGATTTGATATCAACGAAAAGGTCAGATTGCAGATTGGTTATCAAAGGCTGCTGATATGTATAAAGTAGGTATAAGAAACTTGTGAAATGTTACATTAAATGTTTAAACAAACAAGGTAATCACCATAAGCTGCAAAAAATGAAATATAATAAAGTTTTGACCATATTTTTTGAGCACCTATTTTTGACATACTGACCTTACTTTTGAAACAACATTTGTATATATGCAAAGAGAGAGAGAAATCAATAAAATTAAAACAATACTCTTAATTTTGATAAAAAATTGAATAGAAAAAAAATAGAAACTAATTACAAAAATTGTATTTATATAAACATCAATTTTTGTTATACCATATTTACTCAAATCTTAAGCCACACTATTTTTCCAATGTTAATGCTACTGAAAATCAGGTGTAGCTTAGAATCAAAAGTGGGAAAAAAATTCGTAGGATGGGACAATTAGGGCAATTATGGGTCCATGTATATATTTAAAAGTTTATAATCTAGTAAAATAGTTATTTATTTATTATTATTAGTTCTACTTTTAAATTTATTCTAATTTAAAAAAACTGGATATAGATAAACCATTTTAAACTAGTTTTCATTTTTCACAAATATTTGTTGAGAATTTGGGGTGCAGCTTGAATTTGAATAAATACAGTAACTACTTTAAATGTTCTTTTCTTTGATCTAAACTTTTAATATATATAATTTCTATAATTTTTAATGGTTAAACCTTCATTCTAAAGGTTAAGTTATAAATTCTAATTTTTTTGCATTACAAACTACATTCATGATTATTTTTAAAGTTCATGAATTAAAAAAAAAAAGTACAATCCAATTGTTAAAATTTGCAAGAAAATAATTTAATTAAAAAGTAAAACCCTTATAAAAAAAATACAAATTTTTTTTTTTACTGAACTGTGAATTTATAAACATTTTTCAGGAATTTTTTTCAGTTTATTTTAAGTCAAAATAATACCAGAGTAATCCATATAATGACTTAAATCATTTTAGGAATTGAATTTAAATTTATTATACTAATATAATAATCAAATCAAAAGATTAAGTTTAAAATTTCCCCAAAAAATCGTGTTTTAACTTTTATATTCAACTACAAAAATTCAGATTTACAATCATACCCAGGATTTCGGGATTACATTATTCAAATCCCGAAATTAGGATTTGACTATTTATTAAAAAGACTTACATATTAGCATAGTTAAAATTGCATAATAAAACTGAAAATATAATTAAAAATTGATTTAATATTATTTTAATGAAACAAATAAAAAAATTAATTCATCATAAAAACAAATAAAAATAGTACCAATTGTAATTTTAAAAAAAAAGCATTTCTTCATTTCTTGTGTTTTTGTATATAAGCTAATAAAAACACAGCTCATCCAGCATTTCATTGTTGAAAGAAGATCCAGTTGCATGAGTTGTTAGTAATTTAATGGGATTTGAAGCATCTCAAGCCTTCCAAGCAAGTCTGCTATCAATTAACGACATTTCATTAAAGAAGGAACTGTGACAAAATCTATTCTTGATATGTTACTTATAATATTGTGTAAGCATTGCAGTGAGTCACTTAAATCTGTGCAATGTTCTCCCATATGAGAAATGAGAGCTGTGCATAAATTTTTGTTTTTTACGTATAGCACTTATAATTGCACAAAAAATTCTACATACATACTTCATAAACAAAATATAAATTTTTAAAGAATTAAATTCTTAGAAATTTTTTTAAATATAATTTAGACAAAAATTAAATCCCGGGATTAGTTATTTGAATCTCGGAATTTCGGGACTGGAAAAAACACAGGGATCTTGCGGCTGAAAACCCTACTAGATATCTTCCAAAAATTCTAATCGCCTCTGTCCAAGTTGACCACAGACATCCTGAGGGTGGGAGAAATGTCCGTTTTCTGACCCCACTTGCGATGGGGAGAAAGTTAGAGAAGTAAATAAGAGAAAACATATCAAATTTCACGGTTTAACATAGACACCCACTTCGAACCCTTTAAGGTTCAACACGTAAGAAACATATACAGTACGTAACGTAAACCTATACAGTACAAAAAAAAAGTAAATAAGATACAGTCGACTCTCGATAATTCCAAGGGACCAATGAAAAACTTTGAATTATCAAGAGGGTAAGAAAAAACTCCTGAATTTTTTTCTAACACATTTAAATTTTAAACTGTGTAATAAAACAACAATTGTACATATATATAAAATTACTTTAAAATATTTTTAAAAAGTACATATTATACAGTATAAATGTTATACAGAAGTTATACGTCATGTATTAAAATAATACATTTATATGGTAATTCTCTTTCATGCCCCATATGAGATTCCTTATTGAAAATAAAATCTCTTTCATTCCTTATTGAAAATAAAATCGTTTTGCACCCTGTTCCCTCAGACACTGTCCCTAACACCATTGTTTTTTCAAGGCTGGATCCAGTGCTATCCATGCCCCATTTGGTGCCACATGCTGTAAGTCACACTGAAAAGTCATACATAGTTTTGTCACTCGGACGCAAAATACACAGTCCTACACATCTCTTCATAATTGTGGACCATCCTTTCTGAACACATGAGTAGCAAGGCCATGTGTTAAATGAAAGATATGGCGGCTGACAACAGGTGCAGCCAGAGCTATCCTCTTGAAGAAGAAAAGTAATAGAAGTGTCTTTTTACCACAGGAACCGGGAAACACAAATGAGGGGTAGCAGACAATTGGTCATCAAAGGGGAGACAATACAATACAAAACATGAAAGCTCCAATCTGGTTGCAAAAGGACTCTAGATAGTAAGTGTTCAAATTGTCAAGAGTTTTATAACCTCGAATTATTGCGTGTAGTAGTCTGGCAAGTCCAAAATTTTACTTCAAAATATTGAGTGTACCAAAACGTATTGTTTTAGTTCGAAATATCAAGTCTTTCTAGGGGCTGAGCATATATTTCAAATTAGCGAGAGGTTCGTATTACGGAAAGTTCGAATTAGCAAGAGTCCCCCAACTGTATATTAAATGTAATACCAGATTCACAATACTTTGAAAAAAAATTTCAAATTGTAATTCAAACAAAAATTAGTTATTTTAATCCCAAAATTAGAAAAAACCACCAGGATCCCGGGGCTGCAAACCATAATAATGAATAAATGAGTTGGTATATTTTTAAAAAAAATAAAAATTTCTAAATACATTTTTCAATAACAAAAAAAAAAAAATGTTTTACATAGGTAGGATGCATTGATATTCTAAAATATGATACTTACATTTTCTGATAAGCTTGCAGGGGACGGTGATGATAAGTTACCTGATATTTTTCTGAGACGTTTTTGACTCAGCAGTACTTCAGATTCTTAAAAAAAAAAGATATTAACTTTAAAATTCTACTTTTTTTCAAAATTAAATTCATTTAATGTTAACTAAAACACTAAACATGGCATTTAAAAGCTTTTCAAACAAATTTTAAATACATATACAGTTGAACCTCCATTTTACGAACTTTTCCCTAAAAGAAAGAATATAGTGTATTGAAAGATGAATCTCTATTTAATAAATTTTCCACATAAACTTTTTTTGGGGGATTTAATAAATTCGTTACATAAAGGTCTGACTGTATATTTATTTCCTTCTATATCATTAATGGTCACACATCAGATTATTTAATGATAGCAAATATTATATAGTTTACTTTCAGACACAGGGAAATCTTCAGAGATAATACTTGATTCAGATGATTTATTTGATTTAGAATGATGGTCAGGTAAGTTTTCTTCATTTGTGGAATGTTTAACTTCTCTTACAGTATTCAAAGGACTAGGATTCTTATTTACTTCATCAATAATTGAATTTTCAGAAGTTGATTTAGACTTATTAGATTCAATCACAGTTGAAACAGAATTTTCTGAAGTTGTTTTATTTGGTGAAGCACTTTCTGTTCTGGAATGCACAGATGTATTTTCACTAAAGGTTCTTAACACATTGTTTGATCTATCTTGAGCCTATAAGTAGAATGAAATATTGAGTATATTAAAAACTTAAAAGTACAGTGGATAAATAATTCAAAACTGCATGTTATAAAATAAAGCTGAAAATATTATCAATATTTGATATTATATCTAAGAAAAACAAGCAATTTTACAAGTAAGAACAATCAAATCAAATACCTTTAAACATAATTGGGTACGTAATTAAACAACAACATAACTATCATCAAATAAAGGTAGCAATTGTGTTATCAGTTTAATATATAAAACAGAGGGAAAAAAATTCAACAGATGCAATAATCAGATGATAGATTAAATGCTTTGTAGAGACTTTGCAAACATCAGGATAAATACTTAATAATAACCAGTGTAATGGTATCTCAAATTCTTTTTTTTAAATATCGCAAATTCAAAATATTATTAAAATCTTACAATTCTCTTTTTATTGCATTGAAAGAAAAAAAATGTACCTTTATACACACACATATATGAGTAAATTTAACAGGTAAAAGATCAAATTGTTTGGATCACTGATTTTACAAAATACATCACGTATATAAGAAATTAAATATTTGTACCAAAAATGCATCAATGATAAGTATATTCTAATAATTTTATAATTTCCAATGAAACATAATTTACTTAAAATTAATCAAAAATATTAAAATTAATGTTTTCCATTCAAATAGAAAAATTAGGAGAAAAAATAAAAATCAGATGATAATTGCGATTATCAGAAAAATTTGAGTATGTAGAAAAATGAAGTATTTTTAGCATTTATGTGTATACAATATTTATGCTTATAAGTAACATGCTAATTAACTTAATATAACTAATTTCTTTTTTGATGAAGAAAAACAAGTTAGAAAACAATGACCATAATTAATATTTTTTATGCCATTAATTCTAATTAAACAAACTCAATAACACAAATGAATCAGATACACATACACAAATTACCTTGCTTAAAAGTTCTTTTTGTGTTTCAAATACAGCAATAACAGCTGAAGTAGCAGCTGCAGCTGCAGCTTCTGAAGCAACTCTTGTAACTACTTGCGTATGAAAATATTGTTCCTCATGCAAAGACATACCTTTATGTATCTGATAAAAAAGATAATGAAACACATTAGTTAATCACAAATTATATTCTACTTAAATTTATGAAATATAACTATTCAAAGAAAGATTTAAATTATATAATACTCCATAAACTAACTTTACAAACCAATGGAAAGGTACAGGGCAAACCAACCACCACCGTACAAATTCTGCAACTGTTCACACTCATTGCTCAAATTGTAAAACCTTAATTTACATGTATTATGTAGTTCTTATCTGTCCAAACTGTGGTCATGTATAATTGAATTCATTACAGCATCTCACGAAAAACTTTTTTTATATATAGAGAAAAAATTCTCTAACTAATAAAAAATAATGTATAAAATAATTTCAAAAAACATGAATTTCACTTGGAGAAATGTAATTTAGGCAGTCTCAATAACTGTATAAAAAATTAAAGCAAAGACAGTAATAAATAGGAAACATACCTACATAGTAATTAATATACTTTTTAATAACTTATATTCAAATTTTTTTCATAATTATACTTGCAAATTTCAGAATAACAAAGAACTTTGAAATCGATTGATTTAATTCTTGCTGATTATGTTATTAAATTTGAATGAGCTTATAAATATCACATGTAACATTTACTTAATGCATTTTTTTTTTACCTTAAGTGATTTAGAAACTCCATTAGAATAAGTAAATCTCACTGGCTGAGCAAAATCAATTGTTATGCTATTGTGAGATGAAGATGAAAGGCCAGATGCATTTTCCTATGAATAAAGGATTTAAGAAAATGCATTGAATATTGCTATACACAAAACACTTCTGTTAATATTTTACAAATAATATTGGACTATTATATATTTATAAACAATAACAGTACCAATATATATGTATGTATTAGGCAACTTAATGCTTTATATATTCTTTGACAAGACATTAATTACTTTTTAATTGTATATACATATTCTAATTATTTTAAAAATCAAGAACTTAAAAAGTTTATAAATGAAGGATGGAATACACAAATAGTAGATATCTATGGTAGAAACATAAAATAAATTTTTAGCAAAGAGTTGACAAGAGGCTAATTTAAAAAAGTTTACTGCTACAAATATATTGTCAAGTATTTCAAAAGGTCATTATAGAAATTTATATAAATAGAAAAAAGAAAGGTGGAGAAGTAAGTACTATAAAGAATAATTATTAAAAGATAAGGATACCATTTTATTTTGCTCAGTCACTGATTCTGCATCTTCAGAGCTCCTATGAGAATAAAGTGTCTATTTAATAAAATGAAATTTACAAAAAAAAACCAAAAAAAAAAAAAAACATATGCAAATTTTAAAAATAGAACTTAAAATAAAAAAAAAATTATTAGTCATAAGAAATATTGAACCCAAATGTTTATATGCCATTAAAATATTTCCCAGACATGATTAAAACTAATAACAAAACTGGATATAAATTTATTAGATGAAAGTATGCATATAAGACAGGTATAAATATATGTTGCAATACATAGTATGAAAAAAGTATCTTTGATAACTCAGCAGTAGCAATAAAACTACTTGTTTTCCATGTATCATTAAAAATATGATGGAGAAAAAGAGAGATATCCATTGAAGAGGAAGGAGTGTGAATGTATCTTTTCAGGAAGAATAGAGTAAAAAGGAGATAATGTTCAAGTTGTTAGAAGGGCATAGCTGACTGTTAGAGCAGTAGTGAACATTAATCTTCTATTCACTAAAGGACTATTCAATTAAGGTTGAATTGCAAAGTACTGAAATAGTATTGAGGATCTTTCAGGTTAATTTGTTAATATCTGAATGGCTTGAGGGAATTTTTAGTATTGTGTAGAGGATTTGACTTCAGTTGAGTTGTAGTTGATTAAATATGTTTGACTACTGCTATTACTTTGGTACAGAGGAATACAAGGCATAGGATTTATCTGTAGGTAAGTAACTTATTGTCTACAGAGAGGTTTGGCTTTTTTCAGATTATTTCTATAATAGTGAAAAATGTACGTCAATATTATGTAGCACTTTTTATAAATATGTCATGAATCTTTAAAAAGAAATTACATTAGTTTACAAATGAAACCAGTTACAATAATTTACAAACAAAAGAGTAGATGCAATTACTGAAAAGATGCAATACTCTAGCAAAAAATGATTATTTTTATTATCTAGGTAAAATTATCTAGTCTGCTAGCAGCCAACATTCCAGCACCCCTCACACCAAAAGCTCTATAGAATTACATTTAGGATTTTGAGGAAGATGGTATATTTTTTTTATCCTCATAACAATAAACTGAATCAGTAAAAGCTACCCTCTATTGCTAAGAGAACCTTATTATGCAACAGTAATAATGGGCATTTGCCATACTTAGTAACAATATATTCAGAATGAAAAATGTCTCAAATGTCCATAATTATCTATAAAAGGCTAAATTTAAAATAAGAAATGATATATAAAATTTTCTACAACCAAAATTTAATTGCTGCACACACAGAAAAATTAAAAATTTCCATCTCCTCAAAGATGCTTTCTTAAGGCCGTTTTTGCGATATGTACAACAACATGAATTTAATGCGGAGCACAGAAAAAAATGCCTCAGTTTTTATAAAAATTTGTGACATTGTAACTCATGTATTTGTTTATAATATAGTGTTTTTAAATTTTCAAAATATTTCGTAAATAATCAGTTTTTTTCTTTAACATGTAAAGGGATAGCTCATTTAGCATTACATTAAATGAGAAAAAATGCGAAACATTTTATAAAAGAAAAAATGAGCCAACTCGGATAAAAATGAGGATACAGGATAGTGAAGTCAGAATATAATGTTAATGCTTGAGTACTTTTATATCTGAAAAATATTCCGAATTTGGGTCCTATTCTTCAACATTAGCTGAAAAGGGTTTTAACATAATGTATTTTTTGGATATGATAAACCTATCATAGTTCAAAAGGGGCATTTAAATTTTTTCTGAGAAACATTCTGTATTGGATTATCAAATGATGTACATAATTATGCATACAATTAAGATAATAAATACACATTTCACAACAGCTAGAAAAAGCTATCAATAATTTAAAAAAAAACTGTAAAAAACCATTTATATTCTAGTAATGTTCATTACTGCTTTTTATTAAATTCTTTTTGATTTAAGGTTCATAACAGAATGTAATTATGGACATTTCAACATAGATACTTTTTAGATTTGAAGTTATACTTCTTTTTATAATAAATTATAAGGATGACAGCACAAATACATAATGTAATTTGTATTTCAGCACAAATAAATTTTCATAAGCTTTCAGATGATTCATGCAGATGAAAAACCATCAACAGGTTGGGAAATTTCAAATAATGATTACTTGATAATAACAAATTGCATGTGTGTAAATTATGGAGAGGATTTTTTATCACCTAACATTTTCCAAAATTTGCAAGTTGTGCCATCTGATTTTGTAGACAAAACCCATGATCTTGATTTTGAAATTGTACAGTAACAGAAAAAATGAAATGTGGTAAATTTTTTTTGAATGATCCCATTGGGTATAGAGGTTGATAATGCTGACTGCTGTGCCATAGGGGCTGGGTTCAAATCCTGGAGAATGCATGAATGTTTGTAAAAGTATGCAGCCTGTGCGGCATGGGGGTACTCTTAAATATCTGTCAAGCAGCAAGTCCTCTCATGAGGTTAGTGGAAGGGGAAGAAAGGTGGGAGGTCCTTGACCACCTCCAGAATGTTCTCCCTCCAAATTTGGGTGGAATTTAGCCAAGTCATACTGTCACCTGTATGGTGCTCAAAGCTACAGCAAATGACATGCACACAGCTTGTCCTTTGCAGTGATGAATTTTGTGGGCCTCGATCTAACGCCATCAGACAGGTTGCAATAGCAACAACATTACTTCTTTTTTGTGAAATGGTTGAAAAATAAAATGCTTTGCTAAAGATAAGAATCCTCAGTGAATCCTAATGGCCACGTTTCTTAGTAAAAAAACAATCCTAGAACAAAAATAAATATATAACAAATTTTGCACAATTGATATCATAAGCAGGAAACCTAATTTGCAAAATCAGCACATAATAATTATACAGCAAATAAGTAATGACAACAAACACAGAAGATAACAGCAAGCAATGATACCACTAAACAAAACTTGTCTTTAACTGGGCAAACACAACATTCCTTGAACACACACACAAAAAGAGTACGGATATGGTTTCTTCTCCCCTTCTACTTATAGTAATAAGTCATAGAAATGGAACATAAAATATGATTAAGAAAAGGTAAGTAGAAATAAAATGCAATTCAGTGCTTTAAGATTAATTATTTAAAAAGGTCTTATATACATAACAAGACAGTACTCTTTTCAGAATTTTTTGAAATTTATCAATCTGATATTAATAAATTTCATCTTATCTTATGATCTTAATCTTAAATCTTATGATTAATCTGTGTTACTAATTAAACTATTGTTAATTAGAAATTGAATATCTTAAATTAAACTTGTATTTTTACATAATCAAAAAATAATGATTAAATATCAAATCAAAAGAGAACATATGAAATAATATTTAAGAAACTTTACTTTTCAGGAACTGGAAGATCATATTCTTTATGGCTGGATAATTCATCACTGGTGCCTCTTGGTGTCATTTCATTTAAAACTTTGCTAAGTGAGAGAGATGATGCAGTCCCTTTCAGACTCTTAAGAGATTTATCAGTAGAAACTTTAGAATCAGATGATAAAGATTCAGAAATCTCACTATCTGATTTTTTACCTTTAGTAAAACTGTTTTCATCAAATTTTTTGCTCCTGGCAATTCCATCAACATCAGAAATAGTATCTTCTGGAACATCAATCTCATTTGATTTTATATCCTCAGCAATATCATTCTCATCAAATTTTATATCCTCAGCAATATCATTCTCATCAGATTTTATATCCTCAGCAATATCATTCTCATCAGATTTTATATCCTCAGCAATATCATTTTCACTAGTACCTTTTAATTCAGAAAACCCAGCATTTTTAGCTATAACTATATCACTAGCTACTCCATTTTTCGAATTTTCAATCACACTGATTACTTCTGATACTGATGACTCTGATGGGGATATTCTTTTTTTGTTATTTTCTTTGTTTTTAGATACAGTCTGCTTTGAAGTACTTCTGGAACTTGTGTTACTTGAAACATAGGATTCTGATGCTACAGAAGTGTAAAAAGATGTCAGTGTCTCTTGACTAGATACTCTATCAACCAAAGATTTTTCATTTTGAGCTTCAACTTGATTATTTAAATTATCAAATGAATCAATTATGCTATCCTCAAATAATGAAGGTGTATTTACTGCTGTATTCAAAAGGGATTCCCCAGTCTTAACACTTTCATGCTGAACAGAAAGTGAAACAGAGGCATCTTTAGAAAATTTATCTTGAGCATCCTTCACAACTTGTGATGGTGAATCACTAGTTTTAAAATCTTCCAATAAGCTATTTGATAGTGCAGGTATACCTATTAAATAAAATTAAGGTAAAAAAAAAGTTGGTAACAGTATCATTTTTACATCTAACCATAGAATGAAGTTTAGCTACATATATTTTTAAAGGACACACACATTATCAAATTCACATTATTAAATTCAGATTATCAAAACTGAAATTATTTTTCAAAATAGATAGGCTGTTTTAATTTCATGAATATAATTTAAATGTCCTATTTCTAATATTTCATTTATAAAAATTTAATTTTGACATTAAACTAATTATTTCATAGAATTATCAAAATAGTATTGAAATCTCTTTAAAAATAATCAAAAGTAAATGTAACGATGTTTTTTAAAGTTTCAAAACAATGTATGAGAATAAAATTACAAAATCTGAAGCATTTAATACTTACCAATTGGTTTTCTATTCCAAGTATTAATAAAGTTGAATGGATCAGGATTAATGCTTAAAGTATTTGTTGCTGGTAGAATCCAATTTTCTTCTTTGTTGTAGTACCTCTGATGTGGGTTTATAGAAAAATATTATAATGTTTTCATATATGTAACACACACATATATATTAATAATTTGACAAAAAAAAAGTTTTATTTAATTCATAAACTTTTTTTTGTATTGTAAATCAGTCATTAAACAATTTCTTTTCATAAAAGAAAGATCTTACAAAAAAGTCATACATTAAACAAAAATTGAACTCTCATTTTCATAGAGTTGTGCATTTTTCTCTTAATCACATAAAAATAATTTCATAAATTATGGTGATAGCATTGCAGCTTGTAGCAAAGACTCAAGAAAAAGTTATTCATTAAGGCAAGTGAAACATGTTTATTTATGGATATTTTAAAGCAGGGGTGGTCAACGCATTGCACATGTGCCACGGCGGAGTTGTAACAGTGACTTTTGAAGACTTATTAAAAAAAATTAAAATTTTGAAAAGAGATAATGGTAAGTAAAATTTAATTTAACTCAGAGGTGCAACAGCCCATGAAAGCCAAGGTCTTCTGTGCCCATATCAGTACACGTGACCTTGGTGCATGAGCAGATGTTCCGGTCAGGTGGTCAGTCTCACACGAAACCCATAGTGTCAAGTTTCCAAGCAAGCTTGGTACTCATATATCGACCCACTGAAGGGTCAGTCAATCTTGCCCATCCCAGGGTAATAGTAAGTAACAAACAACCTAACTTTGTTAGCATCTTCAAGGGAACTAATTCTAATATAGATGACTTGGTAAAAAAAAATCTATACAAATTCACAAGCCACGTATTAAGCAAATACTGACTGCTTAGTGATTATTTAGAACTGAATGTTTCAGAAGTTACACTCCTTTTTATTTTATACCTAGCCTAAATTATTGAAAATGCAACAAAGTGTATTAACAAAAAACCTAAGTTTGTACTTTTGTCTTATTTGTTATATTATCTTTCAATTTTCAACACTAAAGACTAGCATACAAAAAAAAAGAAAAAAAAAAGGGCCATTTATTTGTGTGAAAATCCCATAATAAGCCTATAATTAACATTTTTTCTACTTTACATATTTTGTTGTTTATTGGAAAAGTTGGAAGTGGTACACATAATATTTTCTTCTTTTTTTAATTATACCAAGGAAAAGGCTGTATAGGTTATTTCCCTGCAAACAGCCTTTGCAGGAAAGTTGTCAAAAGAAAAATTAAAGTTTGTGTTGGAAAGGAAAGCACAAACTGTTAGATGAATAAAATTCATAACCTTGTGGCACTCTTCACGAAAAGGTTGGCCACTCCTGTTCTAAAGAAATAAATCTGGATTTATACAGAAATTATGAGAATTAAGGGACAAAAAAGGAATGAAAACCATGAACTTATGAAAAATTACAATGAAAATACAGAAAAGTATGTATAGTTCTCAGGAGGGAAATAAAATCCTATTTTAAAGCTTTTACCATTTTCACTGCAGTTATGTAAAACTGTTGTGTCATCATTAATAGCTTAAAGGGAATTTAATTATTAAATGAATGGAATAAAAAATCAGAAATTTTTAAAAAGAATTTCCTCATTATGAAATCAGATCTGTTTGCATACTTAAATAGAAAATGGTCAAAATAGTTCAAATTTGAAATTGATTTTGAATCTAAAAAATTCAGAAATACACATGCATGTCATTATTAAGGAATCATATTAGATTATTTTATTACATAGGATAACTAAATTTCCTGTTTTTTGAATACAATGTAATAAGAGAAACAATTAAATTTTATTCTCTTACTATACAACTCTTTAGCACTTGGCATTTTGAGTTCTTGACTTTGAATATATTTCCTGAACAATTGGAGAGAACTGCATAAAATTTTGAATAAAAGATTTTAGCACATGAGAAATCTACATATCTAAAAATGTCATTTACTTTTTTTTTTATAAAGTGCAGTTTAGATTTTCCTAATTTTTATTTTTTCATTTGCATTATAATTTTAGACCATCCATTGGAAGAAACATTTTTTAAAACTGTTAAATAAAATTTTTTACATTTCCAGAAATGCTTTACACATTCATTTAGAACTAGCAGGTCTATTTTTAAGGCTTTCACATTTCAAAAATTTTTCAGCAGAGTATTACAAAATAAGTGGATCAGCAATTAAAATTATAATCACCTAAATAGCAATTTATTGTTGCTCACTTCAAAATCACAAGTTTGAACTGGAATATTTTTCAACTATTGGAGATAAAAGCAGCAAAATTTGCATTTATGGGTTTCAAGTGGTATAGTCAATACAATTATTTTAAAGTTTTAGTTTATTAAAATTTATTTTTTTCAAACAAAATTTGATAAATTCCTGTTTTTAGAAAAATATTTTTTTTAAATTTAATATTTTTGGATTTAGAACATAATTATTTATCAATATAAGCATCCTTGGAAAGAGTTGAGTAAAAAATTATACACTATCAAATGTTGAAAGCATGCATTTCTAAGAAATAAATTTAAAGTACCACACTAACCTGCTTTTTAAAAATGGTGTAAATGAAATGCATAGACATTTAGCCTACTTTAAAAACTGATCTCAATCATGCGACGATTAAAAACAAATTAAAACAAATATTTGCTACTTCTTTTTTTTTATTACTTTAATTTTCAGTTACTTCATTATCCCTATTTAGTTCATCCATTCTGAAATTTATAATTCATCTTTAAGTCTAAAAATGAAATTAAACTTCACAAAATTTAAAATACAACTTCAAAATATTGGAACTATAACATTTAACATAATTCTAAATGTGCATCAATCTTTTTAATAACAGTTTTAAAAAGTCAAATTGCCTTGCATAATTATTGAATATACCAGATATCAAGTTTTATATTTAGTTTCAACTATTCTAGAAAAACTTTTCCAACAGAAAAGATTTTTGAATATTTTACACAAGAACATAAATAGACAAAAATATTTTAACATTTTAAAAAATTATCTTTGTGCAAATAATTTTATTCTTTAATAATGTTTAAAGAAATACTTAAACAAATTTGTCTGATAGAAATAGTTTTTAGAGAAACTGGTAGAAGAAATACAAAGTATTGAAAGTATTATCTCACCAAATAACTTCCTTCACTATGGCTGATGAGTGCATTATCCCCAGAATTAATCCCTTCAATCAAATTATCTTGATGCTAAGAAGGAGATTCAAATAGAAATCACATGTGAAAATATAACACTTATATTAAAACCTTAATTCCATGAAGTTGACATATTCATATAGAAAATTAATACAAAAAAAAAGTTGAATTCTAACCTATACTTTAAAAGGGATCAAAACATACATTTTTTCTTTGCTGAGTAAAAACATATATTTATTGATTCCCTCCACCCCAATAAATAAGCATAATAAAGTGCAAATAAAGAAATATCACATAAAAGTTAAATTTATTCAAAGAACAATACAAAATGATAATTACAATAAAATTATATTCATAATTTTTTTTTTACCAATGACTTAACATCAGTTTCATCTTCTGATTCCAACGAACCTTCAATCAATTCTGCTTCATACTAAAAAGAATTTAAAATTTAAATAGCATTTTATAGAATTATAATACACTAAGAATGTTAATTGAAATACACTTTATCAAAATAAAATTTAGCAACGTATAGCAAATATATGTTGCAAAACACGATTATCAGACTTCAAAGATGCATGCATGGAATTTGTTCTTTTCTGTTCAGTTGTATGGATATTTATTTATGTTGTTTTTACTAATGGTGGTTTTTTTTTTTTGCTGACGATTTTAATTGTTTATCTAACTATTCTCTCTTTTGCCTTTTTAAAATTTATTTAAGATTGGATCTAAAAGCAAAATAAAAGTATTTCAAAAGAAAAGTCTAGGTGGCTAAAAAATGGGTAATAAAAATTATGGATAAAGAGTAGAGAACAAAAATTTAGAGCATATAATAGATGAATTTCAAAGTACAACATGTCATGATCAAACTAAAGCAATTTATGGTTATAAAAATGGAAAAGAATTGGTTCCAGATAATACCATAAATATCAGACAATCATACATTTTGAATTAATAAAGTAATGTATTTATACAAACAGTAATAATTTAATATGAAATGCAACCAGAAAATATGTAAGATGGGAGAAAATCTGATTATGAATTATTTTTTCCCCTACACTTAAATATAAATACCTTCTCTCCAATTTAATAACTCTCCAATTTTACATTCAATTCGATGTGGATAAGCATGAAATTGCAAGATACTGTTGAGTATAGAGTTCAAAATAAAATAAATGAATATTTTAACATATAAAATCAAATAAAAAAAAATTCAAAGTATGGAAATGGAAATACTTTTTATCATTTTACTTACTAAGTACTTTATAACAAAGTGACAAAGAAGAATTGAATGCTATTCATATGTTGTAGATAAAGTTTGTTTGCTATTTACTTTAATTTAGCAGCAACTCTAATATTTTAAACTTTTCAAAAAATTTTGAGCAGTAATAAAAAATTTAATAACAACTGTGCAATTTATTGACTTTTACATGAAAATTTCTAATTTACAGAAAACAAATGGGGAAAAATGCGGCTATTTTGTAGAAGCTACAAATTTTTCCTTACCTTAAAAATTATTTTATAATGTTTTTCTAATTTTGACACTCACAAAATATTTACAATTAAAATATGAACTTCTATATATATTCTATTAAATTTTCTATCATTTTCCTTTTACTTCATTTTTTTCTGTTTATAACTTTCCTGATTTATAGCCACTTTTTCTAATTCTTAAACATATAATTATCACAGTAAAATTATTGTGATTCTTTCTCTAGAATTAGGTACATATATGTTTAAACAACACTCCCGCAATTTCTCAATTTTGTTTTATAATCATCCTTCTTTTATTTGTCAACTAAATGGTCTTTTTTTTTTGGTAATTCTAAATTCTTTTTTATTAAGGAATTTACAAAAGATAACCACAGAAGAAAGGTACTGTAGGTAAGGCGGATAATTTCATAAATATGCAAATGATTTCAAATTTAGAAGAAATTCAAAGGAACAATTCTAGACCTTTTGATGCCTAAAGCAGTCTACATATTTAATAGAGCGATCAAGCTGTATTTTAAAAGTATTTTCTTTCTTAACTTTCAGAAAGTTTTACATGGAATGCTGACTGATGTATTAAAAATGGTGGAAATTATTTTTAAAATATTTTAAACTAAATTAAAAAAAAAAAGTACAGTATGTTTTTGCTTAATGAACATAATTTATTCCAGTGTTTCACAAGCAATACAAAACACTTGCTAGCAAAAGTTTTTCCCACACAAGTTTTTGGAAAATATGATACAGCCATTCCATGTCCTATATATACTCAAAATTTTTTCTATTTAAAAAGTTTATTTAATGAAAATTTTATACACCCAACACTTTATTTACATGATTTTGAAATAACATGGTACATAAATGTAATGAATTATTTTTAACAAGAATTTTTTCCCCACAAATTTCAGCAAAATCTGGAAATTTGTGCCCTTTGAATGAGGACGATTTGATAGAATTTATGACAGTTTATAATAAAGAAGTCGATAATGTCAAAGGTGAAGTTCAGCTATTAAGAACTGATTTAATTCTTGAGGACTTGAAATTTGCTTAAAGTATGGAGCAGCATTTTCTTACTACTGACATAGAGCATGCATCAAAATTTCAATGTAATCACAAGTTTTGTGTAGCAGGATATCAAGAATTATACAAGGAACTTGAGAAACCAAATCCTTAAGTGTTATTTATCAATTTTTGTGTTAGTAAGCTTGATTGTTAGTTTGATGGTTTATTTTCTTCTAAACATTGATACTTTGCTATTAATTATTGTAAAATTTTAATCACTAGATGTTTCATCTGTGTAAGTTGTGTATTATTATTATTTTAAAGTAATAAAATGAAGGTGAGTATATGTAATGACTCACAGTAAACCTATTTAGAGGGTGTAGATGTTAAGTACCAGTTTTAGTTTTTCATTGTTAGGAGAGAGAGAGAGAGAGAGAAAGCTTTTTTCTTTAAATACAGAAGTAAAATGTAACAAGGGCTCAGCAAGGTCTTGTATTCTTCTTTCTGTTAGTTTTTTATACATATTATTTAGATGTCAATACTTTACAAGGGACATAGAATTGTTAATTTTAAGATTCTCTAAAGAAAAATTTTTGTGCATGAAGTTAAGTACAAAAGACATGGAGGATAATTTTACAATGCAGATAAATTATACTTACATTGGAATCACTAACTGAATTGAGATGTATTTGCTCATTTTTCATCAATCTTTTTGAATCAATTTTATTTCTTTGGGAACTCGATGGTTGACCTAAAAGTCTTTCATATAAGCCAGAAGTATCACCAATTTCTATAAAATAATTTAAAAACATATATAACATATAAAATAATAAGTATTGCAACACTTTAAAATTATTTTACTTTGAATAAAAATATTTACTTGATATTTGTTGCTTAAAACTAGTGCCTTCACCAGAATGTAAAGATTTAGCAACATCAACAACAAAACTTGAATTGGCTTCTTTCAAGGACTTAGGATTCCTTTGTTGATGGTAAATACTTGTTGCAGATTTTGCACTTGGTCTATGATTAGGAGGGGGTGGACTTTCATCAATCCATTTTCTAGTTCTAATTAAATGTTCAAATGGTTCAGCCATTTCATTAATAGATTTCACAAGACTTTTTAAAGTTTCAGCTTGTTTAGATTGTCCTAAAAGGAGAAACATAACATTTTACTCAAAAGATGAACTATGTATTGAATACACACACATATTAAATTATTTCTAATTTTTTGCTTATGATCTGAAAACAAGACTCAGAGTTTAAGGGCATATTATTCTTTTAACTTTTACATCACAGATATCGTTGACTTGTATCACACACTAATTTTGATCATTGTTATCAAATTAAAAAAAAATCTATTAATTACAACCCCTTCTCCTTCCTCAAATTTTTCATGTTTTTCAAACTGAAATTAACAGACCAAATGAAGGTATTTTTGAGTCATTTTTAAGAATATTGAAATAATCACCAATCAACACCATAAATTAGTTTCACTTTAAATCAGTGTACCAGCTCTGTCTAAATGCAATGAGTTATTAACAGTGTTCTATTTTTTGACTGTGCTTGAGCAAATTAATAAAGAATATGGAATGTTTAGGAATTAATATGGAATATTTTGTAAGAGAAAATAACAAAAAATGTTTTACCTGTTGGAATGACAATCTTGTCATATTTTGCTCCTCCAGGCAATTTTTCAATACTGCTGAATTCAGTCAGTTTACTTGGAGTACTTATTGTTGAAATATAACCACTTCTTTCAGCCTCATTATAATGTGATGTAGATGATGATGTTTGCTTCATTATAATGTTTGTAGAGATGAAATGTTTTTCTTCTATATCAAAAACTTTTTCCTTTTGTATTTTTGATTTAAATTCTATGTCAGATTGAATATTTTCTGTAACTAATGTTTTTTGTTTCTTTTTATAATCAGAAGATGGTTCAATTATAAAAGATCTATCCTTTGGAAGTGAATTTTCATTCTCAAGAGGCTTTGGACTAGATGAATTACTGAGAATGACTTTCTCAGCAAAAGAATACGATTCTGGCTTTTCTGAAATTTTTGAATGCATTAAGACATCTTTTTCGTTCTCTTTGTCTTGGTTTCCACCATGAATTTTTTTCACATTCAGTGAAGACTGTTCATCTTGGATAGGAAATTCAACTGTCTTTTTCAAAACCTGAAATAAAATTTCAAATAAATGAAAAATTCTCAAAAGTGAACTAATCATTAATATATGGAATAATAGACAAAACAATCTAAAATTTATATTGAATTCCCTCCAGATATTTATATGCAATAAAATATTTATATTCAATTATTGCAATTTGCAATAATTGTATATAATATAAGCTCCTCTTACACATTAACACATATTTAAAAAATATTTTATCTTGAAAACTTACTTTCTTTTTAAAAATCTATTATTTTATAGAAAATTAGATTTTATGTCAAAATATTATCAAGAAAAAATTAAGTTTTGGAGTACAACATTGAATCATAAATCTTTATTTTAAAAATTAGAATATTTTTATAAAATTTAGAGAAAAAAGTTACAGGCTTATATATTTCTCAATTACAAGAACTGTACAAAAGAAATGAGAGAGAAAAATTGATTATTCATCAGTTCATACATTTAATTTAGCATCTATTGTAAGAAACAGTTATATTCAAAATGAAACAAACTTTCTTTTAGCACATAAAAAGAAAATAAAGAAATACAATTATTAAAAAAATATATATATAAATACTAGAAACATATAAAACATAATCTAACATAGAAAAAATTTATTTAAAAGGAAGAAAAAAAAAACTTTACTTTTGATGGAGAGGAACTTTTTGAAATAGCAACTTTTTGTTTTTGAAATTGATATAATTTTTGAAGGCTTTGTTTTTTTCTTTCAGCCTCTTGTAAATTTTTTTTACGTTCTTCCAAATGTCTTTTTTTTCTTTCAGCTTTCTTCTTTTTAATATAATCTCTCACTGCTTGAGGATCATAATGTCTTATCTTAGGAGATGGAGTCATTTTTTCATCTGTTAAAATAAGTAAAAAAAATAATCTGCATATTTTTCATGCAAATTTTATTTTCAACAAATACTTATTTGAAATAAAGCTACACACATAAAATTGCTTCTACATCACATATATTTGTACAGTTTTATACTTCTTTCTTCCTCTAAAACTCAACATTAGATTCATTGATAACAATGACATTTAGTATGTTAAAAATGCATAAATTGGGAAGGTGAAGAGAAGCCTAGTTGATAACTATCATTTAATATTTAATAATTTATTATCAATTACTTTATTGATCATATAATTTTCAAAACAAAACATATTTTGAGTTTGAGTATAATATCAGTAACTTACATGCAGAATATCTTAGTCAACAAATTTCTATCAGAATTATACATACCAGGCGATTTTTTAGCTTTTCTTTTAACACTTTTAGCTGTTGGTGTTTTGGGAAGTTCATTCACGATTTCTTTTGTTTCAGTTGAAGAATCCATTTCATTACCAGAGCTCAAATTTAAAGCAGTAACAATATCCTGTTTTAATATTTCTTCTCCATCTGTTACTGAAAAAAAAAAATGCAAGGAATAAGGTATATCACTAGCATTCAAATTCTGCACTCAAAACCAGTTATATCACTTTTAATACTAAATAATCTTTCTTTATTGATACAGAAATAGTAAGTATAGCATAGCAAGTGAGCCCCCCCCCCCCTGCAAAAAGAAAACCTTTCTCCAGATTGTATTCTTTTAAATCATATATTTAAAAATTTAAAGATGCCCCATACATAAAATTATAAGGTATCAAATACTTGTATGATGATGATATGGAAATAGGAAGGATTTATTTAAAAAAAAGTAATTATGTTGAAAGAATCAATGAACATATATTTTAAATTAAATCTTAGTTGTCAGATTTATGACAGCTAAAATTATTTTGGGGGTTATTTCAAGTAGTTTGTGACTAATGAATGCAAAATAATTAAGAATACAAAATGCCCTCAATTAAATTTTATATGTGTGAGTTACCAGTGATTAAATGTGACCATAGTGCAAGCATGAAGAGACACAAGTATGAGAATTCCTTAAGATCAGGGGTGGCCAACCCGGGGCACGCATGCCACAGCGAAGTCGTAACAGTGGCACACAAAGACTTATTGAAAGATTGAAAAATATAGTAAAAAATAAATTTTTTTTTTACAATTTTATTAAAATACAGTTGTTTCAGACAAACCACTTCAAAATTTATTTTAAACACACTTGATTAACTGAATTAAAATAGAAAATTATACCCCTTTACCGTTGTGTACACTGGTCTTCCAAAGAAAGTGCACTTGCGTGATTTTGGAATTAGTGGGAGCATGTTTTTAAAAGCCTGGAAGAAAACAATGAACTGCACGGTGAGTACTTGTTAACAGAGAATGAAGACTGGCTATGGGATTAATAATTTAAATTTAAGATTATAGGGAAAAGATTATATTTTCCTACCCTAATTGGTCATATATCTTTTGTAAACAAATTTTTGAACCTCTTATTTCTATTTTGAAGAAAAACGATTATATGTCTCACAATAATGCTGTAAATATCTACCAAAGTTAATAATGCTCCAAGCTATAATAGATTTAAAATTTAATATTCATTTTGAAGGATTCATTCAGTGCTACATTGGATGATTTTCAAGATGATAAAAAAAATGTTGATCTTTTCATAAATTATTTTTCAATTTCTCTACAAAATGTTATTGTTACACACCTGAAATCCAAATAGGAATTATTAACCTACAGCACTATACTAGACTGAAAAGCAAACATAAGGAACTCATTCCAAATCAAGTGATCCAAATTATATATTGAATTTTGGAAATTTGAACCCACAGGCAATTTTCCAAATTTACACGATTTGATTGTCAGATATTATTGTAATTTTGGATCAACAGATTTTCGTGAACAAATGTTTTCTATTATGACAATAATAAAATCATAATATCTCTCAAAATTAACTGATATACCCCTAAAACAACCTAATTTTGCGAGCATCTTCAAGAATGAATATAGATGACTTGGTAAAAAAATTAGATTCAAAAGCCACATTAAGATAGTATTGACTGTTACATAAATTAGAATGAAATTTTTAAGTTACTTATTTTTATTTTACACCTAAAAAGTTTATTAAAGAGAAAATAAAAAGTTTATTATCAATGATTTATATTATTTTCAAAGCTTCCCTAACCAGACATAAAAAAAAAATATGCAATTTGCATAAAAAT
Organism: Trichonephila clavata; assembly: GCA_019973975.1. Taxonomy (NCBI): domain Eukaryota; kingdom Metazoa; phylum Arthropoda; class Arachnida; order Araneae; family Nephilidae; genus Trichonephila; species Trichonephila clavata. The sequence continues at coordinate 99,225 of BMAO01007658.1, read as the reverse complement.
CACATAAACCAATAAGTAACTTTTAAACTCTTTAAATCTTTTTGTATGTTGGAAAAGTTGGAAGTGGCATGCATAATGATATATTATCAGATAGCGGCACTCTAAGCAGAATAGTTGGCTACCCCTGCCCTAGAGTATTGAAAGAAAAACTTACACATGGCAATTAAATAATAAACATTTGTAATTCGATAAAAAATTTTATAATTAAAAAAAAAGGATATATTTTTATTACATTCATTCATATATAAATACTAGTCGTCACCCGCCCACTTCGCTGGGTATTTCATGATGTTTTATAAATTTTTACTGCTTATATATATGTATAAATTATTGATATCTAAGTCCTGCATTAAGAATTCGATTCTATTGAAAAATATACTTAGACCTGCAACTGTCGCCTGTTGATAAAAAAAAAAGGGAGGCAGAAATCTAATTTGTATTTTCTAAAAATCTTTAAAATTGAAGTATAGAATGATGTTTGCTCTTTCGTAACCCAAAAACCAAGTGGATTCCTGAAAAACCAATTTTCGGTGGATCTCTACTCCGTAAATTGAACATGCAAGCCAAATTTCAAGTCTAAATCTAACAGAAAAAAAACAAAAGTTTTACTTTCAATATCCCCGTAATCCCGTTGAGAGCCGTTTTCCAAAATAACCGCTCTTAGCGGATTTCAATTCAACAAAAGAAAAATGCAAACCAAATATCATTATTTTAGTCCTTGTAGCTCGAAAAAAGGAATTTTTTTCTGTCAATACGTCCCAGTAACTCCCTGCACCCCTCCGCAAAACTTGATTTATACTTAAAATACATTCTTAGTGGATCCCTATTCAACGAAAGAAACATGCTTAACAAATTTCAAGTATATGGGTCTAACAATTAAAAACAGGAATTTTTTTCTGTAACTCCTCTTGACCCCTCGCAACCATCCTTGGGGATCAATTTTCGTTTTACTCTTTGTTAGAGGAACTCTATTCCATGAAAGGAACATGCCTACCAATTTTCAAGCAGGATGATCAAATAGTTTAAAAATGGAAATATTTATCGATTACGCCTCTTAATCTCCTGAAATTAAACTTGGTAGTTGATATTCGCAAAACCCATTTTGTAGCGGTTCTCTACGAAAGGAATCTGCTTATCAAATTTCAAGACTGTACGTCTAATAGTTTAAAAATGGGGATAATTATCTATAATGCCACTTGAGCCCCCGCAACGCCACTTCGGGGTCTGTTTTCACAAAACCCATTTTGTAGGGGAATTGCACTCTATGAAAGGAATCTGCTTAGAAAAATTTGTGCGTCCAATAAATTAAAAATACAAAAAAAAATTATCAATAACGCCCCTTGAACCCCCGCAACGCCACCTAAAGGTCTATTTTCACAAAACACATTTTGTAATGTATCTCTATCCTATAAGAGGAATCTGCTCACCAATAGTTTAAAAATAGAAATAATTATTTATATCTGCCCTTAACCCCCCGCAACACCCCTTGGGGGTCAATTTTCCCCAAACCCGTTTTGTAACGAATATGTACTCCATGAAAGAAACATTCCTACCAATTTTCAAGCTGGTAGGTCAAGTAGTTTAAAAACGAAAATATTTATCTATTATGGCACTTAATCCCCCGCAACGCCACTTAGAGGTCTGTTTTCACAAAACCTTCTTATAGCTGATCTCTACTCTATGAAAGAAATCTATTTATCAAATATAAAGACTGTGCACCTATTAGTTTAAAAATGGAAATAATTATCTATAACGCCCCTTAAGTCCTGCAACGCCACTTGGAGTCAATTTTCACGAAACACATTTTGTAGCGTATGTCTACCCTATGAGGAGGAATCTGCTTACTAAGTTTCAAGACTGTGCGTCTAATAGTTTAAAAATCGGAATTTATAACGCCCCTTAAATCCCCCACCCCCGCAACACCCCCTGGGGGTCAATTTTTTCAAAACCCATTTTATAGCGGATATTTTCTCCATGAAAGAAACTTACCTACCAATTTTCACGCATGTAGGTGAAGTAGTTTAAAAACGGATATATTTATCTATTACGCCCCTTAATACCCCGCAACGCCACTTAGAAGTCTGTTTTCACAAAACCCGTTTTGTAACTGATCATTATTCTATGAAAGGAATCTATTTATCAAATTTAAAGACAGTGCGTCAAATAGTTTAAAAATGGAAATGATTATCTATCATGCCCCCTAAGCCCCTGCAATGCCACTTGGGGGTCGATTTTCACCAAACTCATTTTGTAGCGGATCCCTACTGTATGAAAGAAATCTGCTAACCCAATTTCAAAATTGTACATTGAGTAGTTTAAACATGGAAACAATTATTTATAACGCCCCTTGCGTTTCGAATTTTGGAAAATCCGTTCTTAGCTGATGTCTACTCTATGAAAGTAACATGTCTATGAAATTTCAGGTGTTTAGGTTGAATAGTTCCAGAGATATCGTGATTAGTCAGTGAGTTGCTTTTCTCCTTTATATATATAGATACATGAAACAGTGGGAACTCCTTAAGATGTAGTTCAGCAACACTTGGTTTTACCACGGCTCCCTTCATATGCAAATGGTTGTGATATCAATCCTAAACATTGCAACATAATTCTTATTTTTGACTTTATGAAAAGTATGAATTTGTTTTTAATCCTTTGTTCTGATGACATAATGATTGCTCGTTAGCAGCAGGGCAGAAGTTAATATTTTTTCCTTTATATTTATATATAAATCATTATTATATAAATAAAATGTTCCAGTTCAAATTCCTTTTTGTTTGTAACAGGTTATCTTCAGGATCTCAAGATCAGTGAGACTCTATGAATTCAACCATTTTAAATTTATTAAGTTTAGAGTTATAATAACTTTTTTGTTATAAATGATTTTTTTTAATTATTGAAAAACAATAAGTAGTAAGGCCAGTATGGAACAATCCTCCCTAGAGGACCAACTAATTAAACAAATCTGAATTCCTTTAAACATTTTAAGTGTCAAAGAAAAGGAATCATTTGAAACTGAAACTACACAGGAAATTCATATCAATGTTGGAACTTACATTATTGCTCATTTAATACTAACACTGTAATTCATAGTTTATTAATAATACAAGGGGTGATCAAATGAAAAGGTACAAAACGACATAAAAATGACACAGTTAAATATTTGTATATTCTGCCAAGGGAGAATGTAGCGAGACATCTCGGGATGCCATTGGAGACTCTGACTGGGATCGGATCATGCGCGGGTGCCCGCATGCACAGGCTCTTATAAAAAGCGGCGTCCAAATGATGCGAGCACAGAATTACTCGAGCACAGAAAAAGTATTAACTCCGATGTGTACTGTGAGACACTCCGACGCCTACGCAGGTCCATCAAGAACAAAAGACCGGGGCTGCTCACGGAGGGTGTGGTTCTGCTCCATGATAACGCGCGTCCACACGTCTCCAGAGTCACACAAATGGAACTGGACAAGTTCCAATGGGAGACGTTGGACCATCCGTCCTACAGTCCGGACATGTCACCCTGCGATTTCCATGTGTTTGGTCCACTGAAGAAACACCTGAAAGGAAAGCGCTTCAACTCGGACGACGTACTCAAGGACACTGTGAAGGACTGGGTCTCGTCACAGCCACAGGAATTCTGGGAACAAGGAATCCTGCGGCTTGTTCATCAGTGGGATCATTGTGCTCAGGCCTATGGTGTATATTTTGAATAAAGTCTATATTTGTACCCACTGTGTCGTTTCGTACCTTTTCATTTGATCACCCCTTGTAGATTCTAGCTACCACATGTTAACAGGATCAAACTGCATGTATATATATATATATATACATAATATAAACAGAGGACCACAAACAACACACAATATTTATACGTAAGTGGACAAAGCACAAGATAATAGCGTGATACTATGGCAGTCATTGCATGAATTGTTTGAAATTTTATAATTTTAAACAAAGCACAGAAGACTTCCCCATTTAAAAATATCACTGAAAATCATACATAAAGTATTAGGAAATAACTATTTATAAAACTTTATTTAGAATTCTTTAGAATAAATATTTAAAAAAAGTACAAGAAAGTAAGTAAGTATTTAAAAAAGTACTCACATAAAAAATTAGATACGAATTAAACTCACATAAAGAAAAAAAAAATAACATGACAATCTAAGTAATTTTAAACGACATGATTTAAATTTGTTTAATACATTTATACAAACTCAACACAATAAATTGAAACGAGACTGGACACTTCATGGATAAAATTATGCAAAATTTATATTATAACGAATCAATTTTAACAATAATTGTATTTCAATCATATGGGTTAAAAGCAATAACATGAAACCCACATATAACAATAAAAAGTATATGGTCTAGATGGTACATAGTAAAAATACTAATACCCAAGTTAATACAATATTGATACTAGTTAAATACCATAAAAAGTTGGATCTAAAAGAACAATGAATTTAATAACAGAAACACAAATTATTAAATGTAGCATCATAAGATAATTTCAATTTCATTGATGAACAAAATTGGAATTAAATAAATGTTTAAAATAATCTATCACAGATTTTATATTAAAAAAGTTGTAACATATTATAAAATGTAATAAAAAAAAAAAGAAGAGGGAGGAGAGAGCATAAAGAAAATTTTATACCATCACTGGGTATTGTGTCAGTTTTAGATTTAATAACTTCTGCTTGATCAGTAACACTTGATAATTTTTGACTGTCTGAATTTGTATCAATGGGTTCTTTTTGTTCATTATCTTGATCTGTTTTTGAAAGTAGCCTCTTATTTTTGTGAGGAACTTTTTCCTGTTTTTCTTTGTGTACTATTAAGATATCTAGAAGAAATCAAGCAATATTGAATATTACTTAAAGTTCTACAATAACTACTGACAAAATTTATATCTTTTTGGAAAAAGAATAGTAAAATAAAAAATGTACTTATTTAAATACAGCATCATATGTCTTTTTTTTTCAAAGACTTTTTTAAAACAGTGGTTCTTTTTTACATTTATTTATAACAACACTTCTGTTAAATTATATCATTATTTATAATTCATAAATATTGTTAAGCTTTTAATTTGTAAAAATAAATAATATATTTATAAATTTGACACAAAAAATAATGCACTGAACATTTAACACATGCAGCTATATATAATATATTTGCAATAAAGATTTATTGAAAAGTTGTTTCTTTTCTTTATATCTAAACCAATTTACCATAAAACGTACCTTTCTTTTTATTTGATACAACTGTTTTTATTCTTTTCAAACTTGAAGGATTTTTATTTTCTATGAAAAAAAAAATAAAGTCTTAGGAAACAAGTAAATGCATAAATATGAATGTTTACAAGTAGCAGATATAGATGAATATTAAAATACATATTTACATGCATCCAAAAAACAGTTAATTTTTCAAAATTTTTTATGATGCAGTAAATATAAATATGCAAATGCATACATTAATTTAAAAAAAAAAAGTCCATTAAATAAAAGTAGAAATGTTTAAAAATTTAAATTCCATAATTGAGAGCTCTTGGTATATCTTCAATTAAATTTTATAAATTTCTGAACATTATATATGATATGATGTTAAGAAATTTATAAAAAATAGTACTAAATAATATAAAATATATTTAGATAATTTATCAGATTATGTATCACATTATTAACTTATAGTGTTAAAAAAACAACTATTAGCTTAAAGAAGCAAATTAGGCAACTAGTTTCTCCAGTTCTTTTCTTTTCAATATGACTTTAAAATGTAGGAATGTTCAGATATATGTGTAGTGATACTGATTGATAACTAAAATTAAACTACCATTCTTTAACAACAAATAACTTTTTTAGCTACTACTAAATCTAAACTAGCTCGCACCACATAACAACCTTAAAAACTCCATTCTCATACTCTCTCAAAACCCCCTTTCTCTCTTATCACACACATAACTCCTCTGCACTATTGGGGATACAATTGTACAACACCACTGTTGAAACAGTGCCATCTATTTCTAAATAACATGTATATCTGATTTTTGTACTTAAAATAGTATATAAACAATAATATATTAGTTAATGTGCAACAGTTAAAAATTCTACTTCGTTCGCACTTAGCATCAACATATGCCAAAAAGTGATTAAACCAAACTCCATTCACAATACAAGTAAATAGTTTATATGGCATAATATATTGATACTATTGCACGAGCTTTTAAGCATACAAAATTAACAACACAGATAAAATAACATGATCATAAATTTTCTTTTTAATTTAGATTTTAAATTATTTTAATCTATATAAAAAATGGATGTTTGTATATATGAAATTGCTTCACTCCAACACCATTCAACCGATCACTATGAAAATTGGTATGTATATGTATTTTTTTGCGAAGATTTTTGTGCTATCCTCTTTGTTGCAACTCCCCACCAGGTGGAGCTACAGAAAAGCAACTTCACTGTTCAATCAATTGCCAAGTTGCCAACTTGGCTCTATTGCCAACATTTTGCTATGTTTCTTTTGCATCGCCCTTATAATGTAAGGAACGGCATTGCTTGCGAATATTAAAATTTTAACAAAATAAATACTACAGAAAGTAATACTAATGTATTACACATCCAGATATAAATTATTTAGACTATATTTTAAGCATTCATTACACAAAATTTGTAACAATGCGTTACTTTTGCTTAGCAGAGATTAGCTTAGAAAGGTGTTTCAAAAATCGACCCCCAAAAGAGTTACTGGGCCATTATTAATAAAAATCCTTTTTATCAGCTACTAGATCTTTAGACTAAAAATTTAACAAATATTGGTTTTGTTTTCTTTGGCTGAGATATACAAAAACCTTTTTTTTCCTTGTTTAATTTGTAATTCACGTAAAATTTAACTCATTAAAAACTTCTTTATCCTTCAATCTGTTTTGTTTAATTTTTTAGTTCACCCATGTTAAGAATGGGTATACCAGCTAGTATTCTTATAAATAAGTCACTTAGTAAAATTAGGTAAGAAAAGATATTGATATTTACTAGCTACTTATTTTACTGAATATAATTCATTAGTTTAAAATTAATAAACCTTTTTAAAATTATCCGCATTTATAATAAAAAGCAGCAACTATATAATATTGCTTAAAAATATAAAATACATAATTTTCTTTATTTTTTAAATGGAAAAATCATGCTATTAATTTACTACAAGAAAGTACATATAAAGTTCACTGTTTAAAACATAACAGTTAAAACAGTTTAATAACATTTTGTACATTCCAGATTTATAAATATATTTGAATTACAAGAAAACAATTTAAAAACTGTTGATATATATATGTATTATATAAGCTTAACATATTTTGGGGGCCTCAACCCAAAACATATTTGTAAAATTAATTAAAATTCTTAATTCTTTACTAAAACATTAAGCTTTATTTATACAGTTGTATTTTTCCTTAGATGGAATTTTTCCGAAATGTTTTGCTTATTTTAAAATTACACCATAACATTCATAAGAAAGTTCTGAATTATTTTGAACTAGCAGATGCGTAACAGTAGCTATTGAAAGTTTACCCCTATCTGCAGAGTAAATGTGTGTGTTCCACATAATTGAAAATAATTCTCCGCAGGAACAGATGTCCCTAGCAAAGACACTGCAAACTCAGCAATCTTAGAAGAATTGTAACATAAAATATCAGTCTTATAAAATCCTTAAAAATCGCTATCTTTGTCTCTTCAATAATATCTGGTACTTTTACAGAACTTAATCACAATCCATCCTTTGTTTTAAAATTACCTGGTTTAACACTGTATGTTTATCAAATAGGTCAACAATATTTATGAAATCTTTTATAATTATGCTAATAACTTGTTCACTCTCTTCAAAATCAAACTAGGGAATTTCAATTCATAAATTTATCCACTGACATTTACCAACTTTATCAAAACTTTTTCTTCTAAGTTTTAAGTGTTGGATGATAGAATTATAAAAATTGCCTATGAGCTTGAGAAGAATTTCTGCTCCTGAATATCACTATTTTTTTTATAGAATGAATAGTAATCCTTTAGCAGATGACATAAATTTAAAAAGATTTCTTTTCTGAAGTTTAGAAATAAATTCAGAATTTTTGGAATGTTTCCGTTGTTGTAGTAGTTAGCCTACAATTTCAGAAATACCTTATTAAATATGTACAGCCATAAGAGAATGTTTAAAAATAAAATGTCAAACACAAACATATAAGTCAAAAATTAAAACCAAGAGTCATAAAATTTTCAAAACCCCCAACATTACCCCAGAAGTTCACTAAAAAATCAGGAACTCTTCAGGCTAATCCTAGATGTATGGTAAGCCTATATATGTGTGTGTTATGCAATTTAAAATTTTTTCTAAAGAACATATAAAAAAATTATTCAGCAAATTATATATGAACTGAGCTAATATGAGGAAAAATTACTCTTAATTGTATTTTGTTTTTTAGTATTTCTTCGTGTAAAAAAAAATAGAAAGAATTAAATTAGAAAAATTATTAAAACCTTATTTCATGCAAAATCAAATGCTGTAAGAAATATTTCTTAAAAGTAAGCCTTTTTGCCTGTATGCATAGGTTGGTAAATATAAAAATTACCTTTACATATATTTAACTGTTTAACATGTTTAAATGTTTTTCTAGCAGATACTGTAGAAAAATCTCCTGGAGCACTGAAACCTTTGTATTTGGGTAGATTTCTCACAAGGCACTTTTTTCTCATGGGCGGAGGTTTAATTTGTACAACTTCATCAGTATCATTAGAAATAAGATTTTCTTCAATCTTCTCATTCTTTTCCAGTTCTACACCCACAGTAAGATAATTTTTAAGGCTAGGATTTGGAAACTGAGCTTTAGCCTGAATTTTTTCATGAAATTTCTTTTGTCGATCTATAATTTGATGTAAAGCTTTTATGTCACCTACAGTAAAAGAAAGAAAATGTCATACTTCAATAAACCTACCACGAAGTTTTTGAATAAAAACAGTACTCACCAAGTGTATTAACAGCCAAATACTATAAACAAAAACAAGGCAACTAAAATTGTGTGCATCTTAAAAGAAAATTATTAATTATACCAGTTACGATATACATAAACTTAATTTTAAATTACACATACAACACAAATAAAAACCGTGAAAACTAGAAACATAAATTTGATATAAGTTCTTTGTTTTATTTCAAACAAAATATTGACTTATTACATTTTTTACAAGAATTTCAACTTTTGGATAAAAATGAGAGAATCGCAAAATTCTTATGATAATTACTAATATATTTTTCCTATGTATTCTAAGAAAAACATACAGAAATAATAAAAATAATTACAGCAAATTTTTTAAATACAATCAAAAACTGAAAGTAAAAAAAAGTAAAAAAAAAAAAAGTGTATTCACCCATTTAAAGGTCTAAAGCATTCAATGATCAATATTTTTTTATATTGACATCAAATATTTAATTTATTTTTGTGGTGCATCAATTCTTATGACTTTATATTGAATGTTTCAAGGATTATGACGACATAAGGCTAGATGTTCTTTTGAAACTCAGCTAGCTTTAAAACATTAATGGATTCATATCAGATTACTAATATATAACATATTTCAATCTCCTGAAAAATACAAGTTTCACACAAATTCCTGTTTTTAGAGGTAACTTCTATATCCATAAGTAATTTATCAATTATTATTTAAAACATTTTGGAAAATTATCATTCAACCAACTCACGCTAACAGCAATAACTACAAACCTGAAAAATATATTACAATTTTCCAGAAAAGCACAAGAGGCACCATTACATATTCTCATATGTTTAGCTATATTTAAGGTAATCTTTTCTATCAATTATAAGTTGATGTGTTCTTTCATACTGAATCACTGAAGAGGGGATAGTCAATCATCAACCAAGCATTACAGAAAATATACAAATGACATATTAGAAATGAACTGAGTAGATTACAGTGTAACAGGAGGTATGTATATACTGATTGTGAATGACAAAAGAAGGCAGTATTATATGTATTTTTTCTCTCTCAATGCTGAATGAATTTGTTTTATGCTTGAGTTATATTTTAGGCAACAGTAATTTTATTCAAGTTTTTAATAAGAATGTGAAATTAAAGGTTTTTATCTTCTCTCCCTAATATCTCAACGGAATCATGTTTAGAAGGGTTGGCAGCAATAAGATGCACAGTGATGGAGCTCCCTTTTATTTATAAACATATTTCAATAAGTATAATAAACATTTTCTTGCCAAAATCTAAGCTATTTCAGTAAATTTTATTTATACACAAGTTTTTACAAAATTTTTTTAAACATGGAAAACAGGTTATAACAGAAAATATTTGAATAATGAATTTAATGTCCATCTCTTTGGTCTCTTGCATATTTACACAGACATCTATCAATATTTCTAAAACAATCTATATATATAAAGGAGAAAAGCAACTCACTGACTAATCACAATATCTCCGGAACTATTCAACGTACAGACTTGAAAGTTGGTACAGACATGTTCCTTTCATGGGGTACAGATCCGCTAAGAATGGATTTTGTGAAACTCGAACCACAAGGGGCATTTACAGAGGGGGGGGGGTAAGCGTTGTTATAAATAATTGTTTCCATTTTTAAACTACTTGATGTACAATCTTGAAATTGGGTAAGCAGATTCCTTTCATAGAGTAGAGATCCGCAGCAAAACGAGTTTGGTGAAAATCGCCCCCCCCCCAAGTGTCATTGCAAGGGATGTGATAAATAATTATTTCCATTTTTAAACTATTAAACGCACAGTCTTTAAATTTGATAAGTGTAGAGATCAGCTACAAGATGGGTATTTTGAAAATAGCCCCCAAGTGGCGTTGTGGGGGATTAAGGGACGTAATAGATAAATTTTCCATTTTTAAACTACTTGATCTACTTGCTTGAAAATTGGTAGGCATGTTTCTTTCTTGGAGTAAATATCCACTACAAAATGGGTTTTGAGGAAAATTGCCTCCAAGGGGTGTTGCAGGGGTTAAGGTGAGTTATAAATAATTATTCTGATTTTAAAACTATTTGATGCACAGTCTTGAAATTTGGTAAGAAGATTGCTCTCATAGGGTAGAGATAAGCTACAAAATGGGTTTTGTGAAAATCGACCCCCAAGTGGCATTGCAGGGTGTAATAGATAATTATTTCCATTTTTAAACTACTGGACGTACAGTCTTGAAATATGATAATCAGAATTCTTTTATGGATTAAAGAACGCCTATATAATGTGTTTTGTGAAAATCGACCCCTAGGTGGCATTGCAGGGGCTCAAGGGGCGTTATAGATTTTTTTCAATTTATAATTTATTAGACTCAGTCTTCAAATTTAGTAAGCAGATTCCAAAATGGGTTTTGTGAAAACAGACCTCCCAAGTGGTGTTGAGGGGGCTCAAGGAGTGTTGTAGATAATTATTCCCATTTTTAAACTATTAGGTGTACAGTCTAGAAATTTGGTAAGCAGATTCCCTTCGAGAACTGCTACAAAATGGGCTTTGCGAAAATAAACCCTTAAGTTTCATTTCAGGGGATTAAGGGGCGTAATAGATAAATATTTGCATTTTTAAACTATTAGGTCTACCTGCTTGAAAATTGGTAGGCATGTTCCTTTCATGGAATAGAGTTCTTCTAACAAAGAGTAAAACAAAAATCGAACCTAAGGAGGGTTGCAAGGGGTCAAGGGGAGTTATAGAAAAAAAATTCCTGTTTTTGAATTGTTAGACCCACATTCTTGAAATTGGTTAAGCATGTTTTTTTTGTTGAATAGGGATCCACAAAGAATGTATTTGAGGGAAATCAACTTCTGGGCGAGTAAGGTGTTAGTGGAACATATTGACAAAAAAATCCCTTTTTCAAACTACAAGGACTATAATAATGGAATTTGGTTAGCATTTTTCTTTTGTTAAATTGAAACCCGCTAAGAACGGTTATTCTGGAGAACGACTCTCAATGAGATTATGGGGCGTATTAATAATAAAAATTTCGTTTTTGCTCTATTAGGTTTAGATTTGAAATTTGGCTTGAATGTTTATTTTATGGAGTAGAGATCCATCGAAAATTGGTTTTGCGGAAATCCACTTGGTTATAGAGTTATGAAAGTGCAAGCATCATTCTATACTTCAATTTGAGATTATTAGAAAATACAAACTAGAAGTTATGTCCTTTTTTTTATTAAGAGGCGAGAATGACAGGTATAAAAAATGTTTTTCAATACAATGAAATTCTTATTGCTAGGACTTAGATATCAATAATATATATATATCAACAGTATATAATAATAAAACAGCATGTAATACCTAGCAAAGTGGGTGGGTAATGGCTAGTGTATATATATTTAGAATTATACTTAATCAAAGAAAAAATATAATTAGACAGAGGACTTATTTATGCTATTTATGTTCATTAAGTAATTAACAGCTTTTAGAAACCGCACAATGCATTTTAAATTTAATAAAGTAATTATCAGATCTTTTTGCCGCAAGAAAAGGTAGACATTTTAGAATTTATTCCATCTGATGTAATTATGTACAAGTTAGTAAAGTACATTTCAAATTAATAAAGCATTATTTTGTTCTCAAGAATTACAATCGTATCTTTAACTCATGTATTTATGTTTACTCTTTACACTGTTTTATCTATGTGTTGTAATTATCAAGTAATTCATTTTTATAATATCTAAAATTTCAAATATCATGCTAATTTTCTCTGAATAGGAAAATTACTTTTTAATTTAAATTCAGTCATGCATTTTTAATATATTTTTTAAATAATGCAGATTAAATACACACTGTGAACTATTCTTTTTGGCTTCAGATTTGGCGCTTTTGCCCCAACTGGCATAGAAGTCCATTCTATCCTATTTGCAACATCATCTTGTGAGGATTTATCCTGTTGACTCAAGTTAGCTTCTGAGCTACTAAGACCAATTTCTCTTTTTAAAAATTCTTCTTCCCATGATGTAAAAGTTATTTTTGACGTATCTTCAATTTTATTATTTTTTCTCCTTTAAAAGAAAAATAAATATATTACAGTAGAATGTTTGACATAAAATCTCAATTTGTTAACAATTTATCATTAAAAAACATAAATAAAGTTGTCAAATTAAATGATTGTGACTATAAAAGCTAAAACATACATAAAAATTTCTGAAAATTAGTGTATGCACTGATCTTATAAATTGTATTCCTTCATTCTTAATCCATGCTCAAGTAATCAATGTACTTGTATGAAAGTGCTTTTCAATAATGTTTTTTAACACTATTGTAACTGCTGATATGTACTATTTTATTTTTCATTAAGCAAGAATACTGCATTTCTACCTATTTTGAAAATTCTCTCCCCCCTCTTTTTCTTTGATATTTTTTTTCCCTTATGAGATTTTGACAGCAATATTCTAGGAATAAAATAACACTGTACATAAATTTTATAAAATACAAGATAATTGCTTTTGGTAATTAAACTTTAGTTACTTACATCCTTATAAAAATATTAATAAAACTCAGGGTAACTAGTCTATTATTTTGAAAATGAGAGAACAAAAGCTGCATTGTACATAAAACTTATATTTGTGAGTGCAGGTAGATCAAATGATCTCACAAAATATATGTAGTGAGATAAAAATGATGTCCTCGTATGGTTGTAAAAAATTATGGATAAAGAGAATGTTTACAAAATTTTGTTTCCAGAAGTTTAAAAAATATCTTTTATCTGATGATTATTAAAAAAATAATGTTCGATTTTTTAATCAGTGCATAACCATCTAGACATCTTAAAAGTTAATGATTAAATTTACTGGGAAATCAATAACAATATCATTAACTTTAAATAAATAAGTTTAAAACAGGAACGACTATTTTTGCATGTTACATAATGTAAAATGATACTTGCATTGACACCATTATAAGCATCCCTGCAAAAACTGAAGGGCTATCAGTTTGTCCAGATTTATACAATAGTAAATAGATATTGTATACAAGTTATATAAAAAAATTTTTTTGAGTAAATTTCTACTTAGGTCAACAAAGAAAATTTTTATTTTAGTTACTTTTTATTAAATAATAACAATTAATATAAATATGTATATACATATGACAGAATCATAATATTAAGTGGCAAAATAGAAAGTGATTTCCTTTCTATATATGGTGTTGGACTATTATTTTTGTTTGTTACTATTTATTCATACATAAATCACATTCTCAGAAATTAGGGCATACCAAGTAGGATTCCAACCCATTATCTTTGGATCAGAAGCCCAACACACTATCCATTGAGCTACAGAGACACAACCAGTGGTTTTCCTTTTTATGTGTAGTGCTAGACTATTATTTTTGTTTGTTACTATTTATTCATTGAATTAATATTTCAAAAATTGTATTAACATCAAGTGTCATCCACTATAAGTTTTAAAAAAATGTATTTGAACTTGAGTATAGATGAATAGAAAGTATTTTATTAATGATTGAAAATTTGAATAAGATATATATATATATATATACAGGGAGAATGTTAACTAATAGTAGGAATTGAAAAAATTAAAAACAAAATGTCACCTTAAGATAATATTGGAATGCTCAGCATCCACATTCTTATACGTGTCAGCTATTAATGATGATGTTCTCTCTGATGATAATGTCTTGTGTTTTAGATTAAAAAATGAATCTAAAGTATCACTAGAAGAGACACTTGAAAAGGCACTATCAATAACAGTTTTTACAACAGTTTGATTAACATCTACAGGTTGGATGGAAACTGGTCTAGGAGATGTAGAATGAAGCACATCCTCTGCATCTATGGTAGTATCAGTATGTTTAGGAACTGAAAAAATACACATGGGTTAATATATGCTGTTTTAAAGTGATTTAAGTAAGCAATAAGAATAATGAATAATTATGCATAAATCAAAGAATGTAATACATATTAATCCTACATGTTTTAAATAATATCAAGTGTCTAAATAATATTAATCACAAACTATTTTGAATTTATAACTACAATAATTAATATAAAAATATAGTTCCCAATGATATATCTATTAAAATTAATTTGTTTTTGAAATAACCAAGATTAATAGTGCACTAGGACTCAAATCCGAAACTTAACAGAAGCAATGCCAACTGTGAATTCACGACTAGGATCACTTGGTTAACACAGCCAAAAACACTAAAAAATTATGAGACATTTTGTTTTGGAGTTCCAAAATAGTCTCATTTCAATTAAGTAATAAATTTTAAATACTTTTAATAATTTCAAAATTGCATTGTTTAAAAAAAGAATATCAGTAACTATTTTATTTCACTTCTAGGGGTAAATGAATTTTTAAGTTGAAAATTCAAAGATTCTAGTTTCTATATCATAAAGAGCAACTAAAATTTTTTTTTTTAAAATTTGTTATAAAGAATGAATCAAACAGTTTTATCTTTTACTTTCACAAAATTAAAACACCCCTCATTTATTCAATGCACTTTACTTGGTATGATTAATTAAAATAAAAAAAAATGATTTTTAACAAATATAGTATTTAAGTTTTATAGCTTCATTTTTGAAATTCATTATCAAGTATTTGACCTTTGCATCATTACATCAATTAATTAAGACCAATTATTTCACCAAGAAAATCAAAATTTTTCAAGGTGAATAAATCTGACTTATAACAAATATTAAATTAATGTTTTAAGACTACATTACATAACTATCATAATAATGTAATGACCCAATTTAAACATGAGTTAACAAAAAGATAAAAACTAACTATGAACCATAAATGCATTTAATTATAATGTTTTTATACCTGTATATTTTCTTCGTTTCCTAATATGTTTTTCATGGTAAAAGAGTTTTCTAGGAGCATTTTCCTGAAGAAAAAAAAAATACTTATCTTTAGAGTTCCAAATGAAAAAAAAAATAAATACCAGATAACTTTTCTGTTTACATGGCAAACTTACAATTTGGATAAGAAAAAAACTTATTTAAAAATAAATTCGCAAGGAGCAATTATTTTTCATTGGCTTCATTTTCCTAATAAAGTTTAAATGACACAAATATACTTTCAAAAAATGTTTGATCAATAACACATCTATAATTGAAGTAGTTTTTTTAAATCCTTGAAGAACAAATAAGTTTCATGTCTGATTTAAGAAGATGGTTCACAAGTTTTTTTTTTCAGTGAACCAATTGGTAGGTAATTAGGATTCAATGTATCCTACAGATAAAATTTTCCCAAATAGTCATGTATTGTCAACTGTTAGATCTGTTGAGATCTTTCCTAGAGAGATCTATACAATTCAAGCTATGCTTGGCAGAAGCCTGAGGTGAGCCAGCTACTTGGCACAGGTGGCTACGATCTTTGTATCCCTCAGGAATGAGAGGCATTTAATATTATGACTGGCAAGATATGAAAATACAGTCTCAGAGCCTCTATCACGCTTGACAGCTAGAACCAGACCCAGTCTATTACTCACATACTAATGATGAGTGGGAAGCACCTTCTACTGCCCATATTTTGTGATTCTTTCAGAGAGTATAATTTCAGAAAGAAAAGGGTGAATATTAAACATGCAATTACAAGAATGGTTTGCTTTTGCTATGAATCTACAGTACATTTCATAAAATGTTGGTATAAATTTTATATAATACATGCCTCATGTATAAGAGCTTTTAAATAGTTATCTTTTTGATAGCATTTCTTGAAATGAAAAAAAAAAATTAAACATCATAAAAAAAAATAAAGGAATTAAGAAAAATTCTTGCAACTTTTTCCTGAAAGAACTTGTTTATATATTTTTTTACAAACAATTATTAGAGAATGAAAGCTTAAAAACATGGAAGGGAGAACTGAAGCGTGGAATTGTTGTTTATTATTGAGGGGGAGGGGGGGGGACTATTACTTTTGTGTTTTTTAAATATATATTTCAAAAGCATTTAAAGACTTTTATGGTCAATATAAAACAAAGTATAATAAATTAAATTAAATTTGACCAAACAATTAATAACAATGTAAAATAGAGGATTTAATGCACTTTCTTTTAGCATGTAATAAATTTCCTTAAAATTTTAAACTATGCAATTTTTTAAAGAAAAAGATTTAGAATCCTTCCTATTAAACATATAGATTTTGTTTGTCACAAAATAGAATTTGTAAATTAATCCCAACGAATAAAATTTTCTATTAGATTAGAAAATAAAATAATATAAGATATTTTTTTTAAAAAAAAAGTCTAAAAAAACATTGAATGTAATGCAAAATGATATCAAACCTTAATAAAAGGATTTTTTTTATTTGCAGTATCAGAAGCAACTTCAGAAGATGGTATTTTTAAAGCCTCTCTTAAAAATGGCTTGTTTTTTTCAAATGGTAGAGATCTTTTAACATGTGAAAGTTTTTCTTCAGCAATCTGGACCTAAATTAGGCAAAGATAAAAGTAAATAAATATTTTACAAAAAGATTTTTTAAAAATTGCAATGTTTAATTTAGTTATGAAAAACAATTTATGCCCTTGGACTTAAAAAAAAATCTATCTTAAGATAATAAGTAAAGCATTAAACAATTCAAATTTTTATATTACCAAAAAAAAAATTCTATTATGTATATATAAAAAATGCATATTATTCAAAACCACATAAAAATGTCAGAATGTATAATATACACTCAAGAGCCAAAACATTATGACCACCTGTCAATAACGAGTTGGCCCACCTTTGGCACGCAACATAGTTTCAATTCGCCTTGGCATGGATGCCACAAGTCCTTGGTAGATGGCCGGAGACAGATTGTACCAGATGCTTAAGCAACGGTCACGCAAATCTGATATATCGCGAATTGGTGGTCTTTGAACTCTGAGCTGCCATCCCATGACATCCCAAATGTGTTCTATCGGATTGAGATCCTGTGAGTTAGGCAGCCAGGACATTAACTGGAATTCAGCATCATGTTCCTGGAACCACTCCAACACAATTTTAGCCTTGTGACACGGGATGTTGTCCTGTTGGAACATTCCATTTCCAGCTAGAAAAACAGAGGCCATTTAAGGGAGAAACTGGTTCGCAATGATGTTCAGATACCCTGTAGCATTCATGGTCTGCTGTACCATAACCACGGGTCCCAGAGACACCCAAGAGAACGTCCCCCAAAGCATAATATCGTCACAACCGGCCTGTGTATGACCTACTGTACATTGAGGGAGCAACTGTTTGCCTGGCAGACGGCGTATCCTGACACTGCCATCGGCGTGATGAATGACAAACCGTGATTCGTCTGACCAGGCAACTTTCTCCCACTGATCCATGGACCAGTCGCGATGTTCCCGGGCTCAGTGCAGGCGGTGATGACGCGTGGTCAGCAAAGGCACATGAGTGGGACGTTTGCTGCGTAGCCCCATATCCAACAGTGTGCTCCCATACTATTCTACTTGGCCCTGCATTGTATTGGGCTGTCAGCTGAGCCACTGCCTGGCTATGATTTTGCTTCACCATGCGAGACAGTCTCCGACAACCTTTTTCTTTGATAGCGTATGGACGTCCAACACCATGTCGTCTACTGCTGGTTTCACCATTATTCATCCACTTTGCATAAGTACTTACAACTGTAGATCGCGAACAACCCACAAGTCGTGCAGTTTCGGAAATACTTGTTCGGAAAGTCGCTTACATCCGCAGCCTTTCCCATCACACACAGAAGTAAGTGAAAGAATGATTCTTCAGACTCTTCAGCAACAGTTAAATACCACTTCTACCTGATCATGTGCTTTCCACGTCATGCAGGCGAGTTCATCGCAAGGGGTGGTCATAATGTTTTGGCTCTTGAGTGTATAATCACTGTACTAACACTGCAACTGTATAAACCATTTCCAAAATGTATGCAAGTAACTACAAATAGAAAATGATAAAAATACCAACAATAAAAAAAGTTTTAGAGAAACAAAATAGAATGAAGGTTAATAGGACAGAAAAATAAATGAGATAAAATTTCTAGTAAAAAAATTGGTCACTATTCTAGAGTAACCTGCCCAATGTATATTATTGGAAAGGCTTAGATTTTTATAAGAAGTCTACATATCCACACCATTTATATTTTCAGTAAAGATATATACATAAGTGAACATAAATCACATTTGCTGCAAACAGTTTGTGTAATCTTTTTATAATTTAAATTTATGATTAAATTTTTCACAAAATAAAAGTTGCTTATGTATTACTTTCACAGTACTGAAGAAATTAAGAAAAAATAATAACATTAGTTAATTCAGATTGGTTCTAGAATTCAGCAAAATGATCAACTTACAATGACATAATGTGAGTTGACACTTGTTTTGATGAATTTGAAATATTTTGACAAGATATAAAAATCCCTTCATATAAAAATAAACAAGGCAGAAAAAATTGAAAGTTATCATCATACTAAACAATCTCACTGCACATTCAACTATCAGTTTGGAATTAAAGAATGCACCAAATTTAGTGATATGATTAAGATTACAAAGGGGGGGCGAATTCAAGAATCACTGCTAAATATAAATAGAATGATTTTCTTAACTAAAATTGCACTTGGGGGGGGGGACAATGGAGGAGAAACATCATTGCAGAAAGAAAAATATCAAATTTTTATAACTTTGTAACAATAAGTAAAAATAAAAACATCTAACCTCTGCTTTCAGTGCATCGATAGTTCTCTGTGCTTCTTCGAAACCTAAAACATAATAAAATACATTTATCAATGCATCTTAGCAAATAAACAATAAAGATATTATTAATTGCAACCATTACAACAGGGGTACCTAACCCAAGTCCTAAGTAGGGAATGCGGAGGGAAAAAAATATTAATGCCCACTATAAGAAAATATAACTCCATAAAGCTAATTCAAATACCTGTTCCAAGTTGACTCTTTTGAGTTAAATACTCTCCTTCCATTGTGTCTGAACATTATATACAAAGTCTTATCCTTCATAGAAGTTATGAAATTTGCTTGTGCAAAATGTGAGTCAACAGTAGTGATTTATCTGCACTGATACACATGGTCAGAAGCAGATAACATGAGGTTAGGGTCCAATTAGGGGCCAAGCAGATTTTATTGGTGACAACAAACCGATTCTTTCTCTGTTCTGGCCAAATCCCAAATTTTCATCCATATTTGATGTATTAGGAAAAAGACGTTACTGATAAAAAATAAAAAGACAGACTTGTTTTGAAAATATAATGGTAAAATGTTACCAGCAGGAATATTCCATTTGGAGTCAGTTGTAGCATTTTTGGTGACTTTATCGCCTACACTGGCAAAATGGATAAGTACCACATTTTTTTATGGTAGACAGCCTTAAATTGACTTTTGACAAAGTGATTCAACTCAATTGTCTTTCAACTAGTTGAAATTCTGAAGATCCTTGCATCAAAAACTGTTCTTTGTGTTGATTCAACTTGTGTGGATATGAGTGGCCCTTATGTCTGGAGGATAGTTGTTTAAGTTTAGAAATGATTTGGTGTAAAGAGAGACAGGAAACCTCTATTTAAAACTAACATTGGTTACGTTCCTCGTCCTCCACTTAGTCAACGACCACTTTGTCCAAAATAAGCTTCATGCTTCTGGAGAACTTAGAATAAAGAACAAAAGTCATGCCTTTATTCATTTTACAGTTTTAAAGTTAGGGTTATAATCATGCACTGCTTGATATGTAATTTATTTAATTAATTTATTATTATTGTGAACAGTTATACCACAAAAATACTAAACATGCATTGCAAATGTTTCTGTAAATTGAGTGAAGATACCAACATAGTTAATGGCTCATAAATTTTTGTCTCATGTTTAAGATAGGTATATACTTGCTTAGTTCATTATCAAGCTGCTGTTTTTCATAAAAATCTCTATTTTTGTTCACTTCTATTGTTATCGTTAGATACACCAAATAACTAGTTTAAAATTTTTGAAATTTTAGCATGACTTCTATGTTTCAACAAAATTTTGTATAATAAAGGATATATATCAATGGAAGACTATTCAATGAAAAATAGATAGCTGTTCTTTTATTAAGAGAAACTGTTAGGCGTGCTACTTACTCTGTGATATTTCAACATTATCCCCAAAGAATATAATTTAAAAAGGCACCATACACATAAACATGCCCCAAATTTGATAAGTATCAAGGAAATATCGAAAGATAATATCAAGGTATCTTAAGTCTTGTATCTCAACAAAAACATTTTAACAACATTACAATTCAGTCAGGATTTTTGTGAAAGCTAGTTATGTAGTTTTGCAAGTTTAATCTCCCCAAAATTCAAAAAACCACTTTCAGATGGTATAAGCAGTGCTTGGAAAACATGACAGAAATAATTTTTCCAGATAATAAAGACAGCAGGTTTAAAATTAGTTTGTTTCATCAAACCATAACCAGAAAGGATAAACTCAAAAAAATCTGCCAACAAGTTTTTATTTTTAAATTTTATATTTTGGCAATAGATAAGAGTATTATGCTATAGATACAGCTCAAATTACCATTTGAATTGGAGGTAGTAATGATGAGAAGAATAAAAAATTTAGGTACTTACAAATTATCATAACAATCACCAACATTCAAGATAACTCGCCTAGTTGGCAACCCCAATTTTGCATGCGTTGTATGTGCTGAATTGGCAATCATGTGCTTTGTTTCATATAATGTTGCAATAAAATGTAAGTACCAAAATTTATGTGAAAATGAAAACACATTAAAATGACTTTTGTTGTCTCTCTTGCTAACATATCTGGGTACTTGTTTATTAACATCACTACAGCCAAATTGGCACTACATGAATCACCAAAACCTGACTGATTTTTTTGGTATAAAACACGTTAGAATCTTTGTTTCTTTGATATGATGGTGCGATTCGCATGACACCAATTTTGCTGTGGTGACACTAATACATAAGTACCCATATCTGGTATAGAGATAGTGTCCCAGCTTATGATATGTAAAAAAAAAGCAGTAAGTAAAATTAACAAATGATAATGTCATTAGCACCAGCAACTCTCATTCAATAAAGTACCACTATAAATACCAACAAAATTTATGGGGAAAGGCTTTACAAATTGCCTATGTTATGCAAATCATTATCAAGACCATGCATTTTATTAGGCTCCAGAGATTGAATCATTGCTGAATCCAGAAATTTCTTAAATATTTAAAGTATAGTGATATTATATACATAACAAAAGTGAGGTGGCTTAGTTGAGACCAAATATCAAAAAGATTTTATGACATACTCAGTAGAATCAAACTGTTTGTGATATTCAACACATCATGTGTATAAGAATTTAATGACCACCAAGGTATAATGATCAAACGGCTTGTAGATTTAGTATATTTGATAGATTTGACTGCTACTTACTTAAGAAATAACAAACCAGAATGTAAAAGGTAAAAACCAACTTATCAGTACAATATCTCAAACTACAAAGACTTTATTCCATATAGCAGCCTATAGCTTAAGTGTATACACTTTGATTAAACTGTTTAACTGTGATTGACATGCATATAATCAGTGGTTGTTTAGATTTCTTGCTTGTACATTCAAAAGAAAATGTCTTATAACATAAAAATACTAATTTGTGCAAAGCTTTGTATAAGGGATAAAATTTGGAAAAGGAAAAATATATTATGAACAGGGTGATTATTTTTTAAACTGACACTATTCAAAGCCACCTGGAGCTCAATCTAACATACGCAATGGCACCAAACTTGGTATGGAGACTAATCATGACAAGGAAAGTAAGATTCCATGAAAAAAATAGTTCTAAAAATCACTGAAGGGATATTTCATATTCATATTTTATGCTGATTCTTGGCTTGATATGGGCTGCCACAGCTTAACAAATCAAGAACCAGCATGAAACATATGAAAGCAAAATCCAACAACCGCATCAGAAATTTGGGTTATAGAAACATGTAGACAGCTCTAAAGAACATTCTCCGCTGAAGTGAGCCAGCTTAAGTAAACATGTGATTCACATTACCAAATGTGCATTATTGCCAAAGCTGTATTATCTTAATCATCCATGGCTCCTCCTGAGCTCAGAACTTGACGAGAACTACTTTAGGGGACTTTTCCATTTAATGCTTTGAAAGGAATGATTGAAAAGTTTGAAGCAACAGTCGCTGACAATACGTTCGTGTAGAAGATGTAAACCTGCATCAGAAGAAGTAATAACTGATGATGATGAATCATAGAAAACTATTGTTGATACACACATCACAAACAGTGTGGAATATTCCTTCTGACAGACATATTGCACAGGGAATTCTAATAACTGTGGTCAAATAAGTCCTTGAGGAGATGAATAAACACTGTTATTTCGTATGTTTTACTATTTTTTCTCTTTTTTTAATAACACTTATTGCATTGTACATTGCCGTAGAAAGAGAAATTTAATGAAGGACAATAACTCAATATTTACACTGTAACAATAAGTTTTAACTGAATTTGAATGGCTCTAATTATTTATTGCAATATACTCTGGTACAGACAAAACATTTATAGCTAACTAAAATACATTTAAAAAAGGGCATTGACAAAAAACAATAGAATTTCGCATAAAAAAGATTGTATTTCATGCAACCTAGATAAAAAAAAAAATAATAAACACACAAATAATCCCCCCCCCCTTAAGGTATAAAATATATTTTCTTCAAAGAAAAAAAAAAAACATTTTAACTCACCAATCCACGCGGCTTCACGATTTTTATACATCTCCCTGTGTCCTGAAGTACACTAAATCTCATTTTAATAAAAAAATTATGTAATAATACATCGATATTATCTACAATAAAAAGCTATATAAAATTTAAGTTTCTTTACATCTTTCATATTCCAAACGGCGGCTTTATTTTCATTAGAGCTCATAAAATCAAAATCTCTAGGAATTTTAAACTCTTTAATAAATCTCAACGCGTTTGAATTTCATACTGTAAAGAGATATCATTGTATAACTTTTCAAGATTCAAAATACACTGTCAAGTAGAACACCAACAACAGTTCGCTTTGTTTTGATACAGTAACTGCCAGATTTGTCTGCTACAACAATAAATTAAAATGTATATTTGATATTTTTTAAAAATATGGCGATATTTACGATTAATATTTTAATTGATTTTGAGATGAATCAAACAGCCATTAAATATCACATGAGTTATTTTTTGAAAATTTCTCACAGGGGTATTTTTTAAATTTTTATTTCAGGTGATTGATTGTTTTTATAAACGACGTGTTTCAAAGCTAGTCTGATAGATAAAAGGAACAAAAATATCAAAGTAACCCAACCTGGTTTGTAGATTATAGACTTGAGTGCCTCCAACGAAACTGAGCATTATTTGTCCGGCATTAAGGGTTCCTTTTATCTGTCAATATCGTCAGTATCAGGGATCATAGCCTGTTTTGCTTTATATCCCTTTCAATCAATCAATCAATCAGATTGAAATGAAAATGTATAATGAAATAAATTTTATTAGTTTTTTTAAAAACCAAATGTAGCATTTATAAGTTGATAGAAAATTTCTCTCTGTTGAAAGATTGTCCTAAAATTTTATTTTTTTAAAAATCTTTACATATATATGTTTAAATTTGAATTGAAAATTAGATACATCATAAATTACAAATGAGGTTTGTTAGAGAAACCGATCTTCAAACAATGTGTTTAAACGTTATAGTTCGATATATACAATTGTTTAGTACTCCTAATAGATCCACTGAAATGTATATTGAAATGCTACGTAAGTTTATTTTCATTTGCTTAAGTTTTCGTACGGCATGATACCTGAATGTGTTAACAAATATTATACTTACCATGGAAAAGCATATATAGTTTTCACGTTAATGCTTAAGATGCCGATATTAAAGATCCGTGTTATGCATTAGGCTTAAATAATTTTATTTACATACTCTTTTGGTATATTTTTATAATCATTAATTGGTTGGGAGAAGGAATCAATATATTTTAATTGTCATAAACTTTTTCAAAGAATGAATCATAATTATGCTTTAATATTTGTAGTTTGTATAGGTTATGTTTGTGCTTTTCTATTTTAAGTGAAAACTAAGCGTGCTAATTGAAATGCAAATTTTTTGTATGTCATGGCTTTTTTTAAATATATATATATTACAAAAATATACAAAAAATAGTTATATACCTAAGAGATAACTAGTCATCATAGAATAAGCCACAGAAATACTAGAGCAAACTCCTAGCCTTAGGACCAGGAATGCAGGTTTAAACAATGTTTTTCGGCCAGCCAACCTTCACCTGAATTATATATATATATATACACACACACGAGGGTAACTCTGAAATTTTTGAGATACATGCAGACGATAAGTTAAAAAAAATTAATGGTTTAATTTAAAAATACAAAGTATTTTAACACAGCTGACGACTTTTTACTGACTGACTTAAAGTTGCTTAGCAGAGAATAAATTTTGGACAGAAGAGAAAATGAAGTTGACGCAAGAATATTATCGTGCCATGATTTTCTATGATTCTTAAGGCTGGATTAAATCAAGAGCAATGCTTTCAATGGCTATAATTAGCATTTGGTAATGAATCACCATGTCGTGCTACTATATTCAGATTTATTTAAAGAATTTTGCAGTTGTAGCAATTCTCCAGTATGAAGAACAAACAGGAAGTCTGCGGTCGTCGGTAATCCCAGATGTGTCTACCATACAAAAAATGTTAATGGATGATAATCACTGTACCTACCAAATGATACTAAAGGAACTTAACATTGGATCTGCAGCCATACACAAAATTATTCATGAAGAATTACATATGAAGAAAGTTTGCTGTTGGGTTCCCCATGATCTAACAGCACCAAAAAGAGGAGCGTGTCAGCATCAGTAAAGAAACCCTTAAATTGCTAAATGATGGTGGCTGCTGCATTATTTCTAAAATTGTAATGGGTGATGAAATGTACGTACCATTTTCTGATGTTCCAACATCTCAAGAAAGCAAAATATGGGTCTTTGAAGATGATCCCACGCCGACAATGGTGAAAAGACAACGAGCAACGAAAAAAGTAATGCATGCCGTTTTCTTCAGAAGTACAAGATTGGTCAAAACCATCAAGTTGGAAGGACACAAGACATTAACAACATACTGGTATACCACTAAATGTCTTCCAGAAATTTGCTGAGAAGTTAATGCTAGAGGACTAATGCTTTACAATGGCAATGCATCTTCTCTTACAGCCAAATTAAGAGTTGAGTTTCTTAAACAAAAACAAATTAAAGTGATAGAACATCCACCTTATTCTCGGGATCTAGCTATGTGTGACTTTTGGTTATTTTTTAATCTAAAAAGAACTTATGAGGATGTCGTTTTCATTCAGAAGAAGAGATTGATGTGGCTATAAATGGATTTTTTCATCAATTCCAAGAAATGGATGGTTTGAAGCATTTAAACTGTGGAAAATTCATCTACAAAAATGCATTGATGCTGGAGGAACTACTTTGAACACTCCTAAAATTTTGTAAGTATAACTTTAAAAACCTAGAAGTACCTGAAAAATTTCAGAGTGACCCTCATATATATATATGGCTCTAATAAGCTATGTTTCAGGTCACCAAATGTATTTTTTACTTAAAAAAATACATTATTCTTTTAAGCACTTAAATGAATTTGTAAGTATTTTTCTACTATTTTTTTTATCAGAATTTGTGACTAGTTTATTATGACAAAGATGACATTTTATGTTTTAAGTGTAAAAAATATGCACTTCAATTAAATGTTTCTTACTTTATAACAAAAAAGTTTCAGTTAAACTTTAAAAAATATCTAAAAAAATCTTGAAAATATATATATATAAATATATATTTAAAAAATAATTTGTATACATCTATATTTTTTTCTTCTAGAAAGGCATTACTCTGATAGATTATTCTATCTACTTGAAAGAAAATGCTTATTTCCTGAAAGGTATTTAGAATGGTTATTAACTCCATACTGGAAAAATGTGTCATTGCCAAGTTGTACTCATTACCCAGTCAGTCATACTATAAATAAATTACAAATTGTGGGAGGTGTAAGTTAATATAATTGAATTATTCCTTTTGGATATATCAGTGGCATATGCAAGAAAGGGGTAAATATAAAACTATCTCCAGTAACTTGTAAATTGTTTCTTAAAAGTATCGGTTAAAAAGTGAATATTTCCAAATATCATCAGGAGAAAATTTAAACTCTCTAAAGAAAAACTCTGCATATGCCCCAGATATATTTCTGTATATATATATAAAGTTTATTTATAGTGTTTTTTAAATACGTTATTTACAATCTAATGAATGCAATTAAAATTCACTTTTTAGTATTGCTTAGATTTTTTTCCAGTTTTTATTTATAGTTACTTAATGTAAAAGCCAATTGAATAACTTTTTGTATTAATTTTTTTTTTTGTAATCTATCAAGCATGAAAATTGGATTTGAAATAATACTTTTGTAGTTTATAATAGTATGTAAGAATTTCCATGTAAAGATAAGAAAGAAGTTACTGTATTTACTTGAATCTAAGCCGCACTTTTTCCCCAAAGTTAATGCTACTAAAAATAGGGTATGGCTTGGAATCAAAGGAAATAAAATTTGTTGGATGGGGCAATTACAGGTTTATGTATGTATTTAAAAGTTTATAATACTGATAAAATAACTTTATAATTCTTATTAGTTCTCATTTTAAATTTATTTTAATTTCGTAAAATTGGATATTAAAAAAGCACTTTGCACTATTTTTTCAAAAACATTTTTTGAGAATTGGGGTGTGGCTTGGATTTGAATAAATACGGTACATTGAATAGTTATGTGTAGTTATTTAGGGGGGTTTACTTCATTTGGGAATACATATTGTGATTTATTGAAAAAAAATACTTTGTTACTAATAACTGCAGGATTTATAGTCTTGTTAAATACATTGTTTACAGTTCTTTTATATGGAATTCAAATTAGGCCTGATCATGTTGTGAAGTGGGCAATTTTATGGTGATTGAAAGAAATCACCAGACTATTGATATGTAGTGAAACATACCAAGTATGTTTTCACTGCTGGTGGGAAAAAAAGAGCTTTACAAGAAAAACAACATGGTGTATTTCATCATCGATAGTTGTTCCCAGATAACAAAGTACCAATTTTCAAAAAAACCAGTATCAAGAAAAAATACAAATTGCTATGCTTTTAAAGTTATAAATCATGGATTAGAAAAAAGAAAATATCAGATGAAAATTAAAACGGGAGGATGAAAAAGGCGTACTTTCACTTAGAAGAGAAGATCCTTGGGAAAAAGGGTGCATTCTCTTGAGGCAAAGTGGGATTTAAAAAAAAAAATCTAAGGTAGTGTAGCATTTACTTCATTAAAATATTGTATCTTGGAAACTTGAATTCAGAAGCAAAAACTAAATCTTTATTTGAATTCAGAGCATGAAATTTACATAAAATCGATTTAAAATGTCCCTGCACCAAAATCACTGTTGGCCTGTCCAATGTTTCCCAGCTATATTACCTATAATGTATCTTTTAAGACTTGTATACAAATCAAATTATTTTTTGTGGAATGAGTTTTAGATTTTGATTATATTAATTTTCATTTCAGGCTATAACATCTTTGAATTTAGAAAATTCATCATGCTCTGTGGATATACTTTCTGCGATAATTTGTTGTGTGCCAAATGTCACCTATCTTAATCTGAGATGGACGTACTGTACTGATTCTTTGCTTTCTCTTATCAGAAAGATGTGCATATCATTAACTACACTTAACTTATCAAATTGCAGAAGTGTCACTGATACTGGTATGACAAATCTGTGTAATGTAAATAAGAGAGATACTGGTTTCGATTCCTTAAAGGCATTAAATATCTTAAAAACTAAAGTTTCGTATAAAGGTGTGAATATAATATTAAAGCACTTAACATCTCTCCAATGGCTGAGTTGCGATAGTTTATCGAGGATCCTTTATAATTTACATAAATCAGATCTGCATAGCAATCCTGTGAGATACAATTTAAGAAACTTTGAATATAGTCAGTCACCAGTAACTTTGAAACAAATGTTAGAAGTTTGGACAGTAATGTGCCCATTTGTTACCCGAATCTGTATACAAGATAAGATTGATGAAAATGATTTACAGTTGTGTACAAAATTTCAATGCTTGAAGAAATTGAAAATTGTAAGCATTAACTATTTTCCAAGGGAAACTGTGATTTCACCCTTTATAATGCTAAAAGGTGCAATGTTAACAGAATTGGAAATAATGCATGCTACAGTTTCAGTTGAAGTAATAGTTAAATCATGTTACAATTTGCAGCGAATATTCTTTTTCAATGTGACTTTTGAAAATTTCAACACTTCTATTGCTAACAATGAACTACATAAACTCGTAAATTTGAAATCATTGACTGTTAAACACATAAATTTTCATAGGGAATTTGCTTTCAAATCAATTCACTTGTTAATAAGTTCTAGTAAGAATTTGAATGAGTTGTATATCCAATATGTAGAGCACTTTTCTGATAATTTAGCAGATGTTATTTTAGAATTGCCTCGTTTGACATTGGTTGACTTTAGTTTTACTGATATTCAAACTTCTACTTTACTACGTTTTTTTACTTGTGAAAGAATGACTAGAATACGTATAGATGGTTGTCCACTCATATCAGATTCTCAAGATTCAAGTATTATGAAATTAGTTAGTGACAATCGATTTGGTAACACTTGTTCATGGATAATTGATTATAGTGAAATAGGAAATGAATCTGTTTGGGATTATTCTGTTTGGAGTGGAGAAATTTCTATCTGAAAATTATTTTATACATTCCAAGTAACAATTCCTTTTTTCAAAATATATATTTTTCTAGTTATGTAAATTTGTATCTGTATTTATGCATATGAGTTTTCTTGTATTTACATTTATTTATATTCTTCCATAATTGTTATTCAAATAAAAAAGTTGAGTTTTACTTTTTCTATTTATTTATATACAAAGAAGGAATATATTTGTGCATGCTTTTCTATACATTTACTTATTAATGTCAATGACATCCCTAAAAAAATATCCACTTTCAACTTTAAATATATTCTCAAATGGCTGTCATGCTTGTTACAAACACAATCTCAAATTAATAATTCTTGCATTAAACCAAAATTTTAAGTTAGAATTGGCTTGCAACACATAGGATGTATGTCAATAGTGATTATAATTAATAGTCTCTTTTTCACTAAAGAATTTAAACTGCATTAATCCTTGTCTTTAATTTTACAAAATTAATCCAAATATCCTGAATGTATTAAATTTCTTGGTGTGCTCTTGATACAAAATCTCAATTGAGAGCCTTGTATTCTATATGTTAGCAATAGAATTTCTAACAATTATCAATGCAATATTACGAAACAAGGTCTCTATATCTTCCTTCTTATGCATGTCCAATTTAGCATTGTAGAGTTTCCAATGGAAATTCTTAAAATAATTAAATGTTCTATGAGAATTTTTGTGACATAAAATGGTACATGAAACACTGATCTCATTACTTTTATAATTCACAATTCCACTTTAAAAAAAAAACTCACTAAAAATCTAAAATGTTTCATTAAGTTCCTAGTATGAAAATAGGTTAACTCTCAAAGATTACAAATTTCTTCTTTAACAGCACTACAGCCTGTCTATTTGAGCCTCCTCCATCTGATTGACTCTATTTGGAGAGATAGATTGTAAACAGTTGACTCAGAGTCCCCTAAGATCTCTCTCTCAACAGAATCAGCCCACCTGGTGGGGGCCTTCCTCTTTTTTGTGTACCTTCAATTCTTGAAAATGTCACTAATCTTTATAA
Organism: Trichonephila clavata; assembly: GCA_019973975.1. NCBI lineage: Eukaryota > Metazoa > Arthropoda > Arachnida > Araneae > Nephilidae > Trichonephila > Trichonephila clavata. Next base: position 68,333 of record BMAO01007658.1, on the reverse strand, counting down.
CTTTGACAATAAACGGTTCTTTAAATCTGCTGTAAATTTCATAATTATATTGTATTCTATAGACATTTTGCTTAAATGCTCCCATGATCCTTTGGGTGTATTTTGCTCTCAAAAATCAGCAGCTTATTTTTTTCAGATTCATTTAATGGCCAGCACTTGCTGCTATACAAAGCAATTGGTCCAATTAAGGTTTTGTATAAGTTGAGTTTTGTTTTGACATTAATAAATTTAGACTTGGCTTCTCAACCCCCCCCCCTTTGCCGTAAGTAATCTATTATTTATTCAAGCTTTGTTGCGTTAGTACTACTAATAATTCCAAGGTACTTAAACTGTTGAACACATTCAAAAAGTAAAATTAATATTTAAAAGGGATAAGTCAGTTTCTCAGCATTACAGCCAAAAATCTATTTTTCTCTTGGTTCATATTGAGACCCATCCTTCTAGCAGACTCCTCAAGAGAGACAAAGCATTGATAACCGCTTGTTTGGTTCTTCCAATGACATCAATATTGTCAGCGAAGGCTTATAATTGTATGGGCTTACAGATTTATAATAGGGGGAAAAATGGTTCCATTTTTTTAAATTGGCAATTTACTCATCTTTATATATATAGTATCTTTAAAAAAATTACACTTTTTAATTTCTTGGCTACACACATTACAAATTGATGTAAACCCTTTAAGCACAAGTCCAATCCTTCAAGTAAGCTACATTTCCTACTATAATATTTAATATCAATTTACACATTGTTCCACCACAGCAAGAACTAATATATAATTGCTTCTCAATTTTTATTTTAAAACAGACTTTAAAATACTTTTTTGTGAACTCATTATGAGTGGCCAAGAAGACTGGATAAAATTAGAAAAATGTTTCATTTGCATAATTTTAATTGAATAGTAAAACAAGTGTGTAGAAGCTATTTCAAATGCAATTTTTATCTAAAAAAACCGTGGAATTTGTACAAATGAAATATTTTAGATTATAACTTGTTACTGTTAAAATTGAACAGATTTTGTCTTTTTTTAATATTTAAAGCACAAAATATAAAAATTACATGTAACAAAGTCATAAAAATAATTTATTCAAAAATATCTTCTCACAAGTATTAAAATTTACAAGCATTTAATTTCAAGTAAAATCCTAAATATTCAATTCATTTTTTGTAACATGATATAAAAATGATTTTACAAAAAAATAAAGCCATTATCACAAATTTTGTAATGAAAATTTTTTATGAAGATAAAGCTCATCTATAAAAAGTACAATTGACTAGCTTTAGATCGATATTTTTGCCTATTTTTGGTAATACTAGAAGCTAAATGTACAAAGCTATACATACATAAGTCAAGTGTAAATAGCTTACCAAATTTTATTCATAAAACTAGTTCAGGAATTTTTTAAATTTGATAAAGATTCAATTAATCGAAATATGTTCATGTAAATATAATGTATTTATTTAACTACTTACCAATAATTCCTAAAAGAGGTTTAAAAACTAAAATTTGCAAAGCTTAACAGTTGACCAGTTTCTAATAGAGGGGGGGGGGGGGAGGAATTCGGAATAAAATCCCATTTTGAAGATATTCAAATCTTTTGAATATATATAAAAAGCACTTTATGGTATATCTTATAGTATAAAAGTATATACATATATATAAATAACCTTTTTTGAGTTCCTTTTTGAACAAAAACTTATGCTAACAAAAAGATATATAAAGGAGAGAAAGGCAATTATTGAACATACAAAAATAAAATATGCATTATAATTTGCAATACAGAAAAGCCTGATCTTCCATATTAGAAAGATTGCACCTTATTTTTAGGTTGACAGAATTTTAAATGCATAGAAAAATAATAGAAACTTAATTATTAATTGTAATACATTTATTATAAAGAGAATGAATAACTTTTTGAAATATTGTATGTCTTTGTTCGGAACATACTGCTGAACCTCTGTAACCCCATAACATTCGCAAATGGAAGTCAGTATTAAAAATATCCAAAATCACATCCTCAAATTTAACAGATTTTAACGACATTTCCCCATTTTTTCTAAAAATAGGGACTTGTTGTAAAATGTTACGACCAATCTCTAAATGATCTGCTAATAGTTGTAGTCCGTAATCACTTGCACAAGTATTTCCAGGTAAAGTGAAATTAATAATATCATCAACAACTGGGTTAACATCCTTATCCATTGCATTCATCACAGTAATATGTTGCTGCAAACCTGATATTAAAGATAAAATATAAGGTAAACATGTATTAGGAGCTTCTTGATTAGATCCATTTTGAAGAGCTTTAAATATTGGCCTTAACTTAGTTTCAAACATGAAGGCAGTTTCAGTATAGGAACGTCTTAAAGCAAGCCAAGTTGAGTGAAGACCAAGTATCTATAACAAAAAATATTTTATATTAGAATAAAGATAACTAGAGATTAATTATGTGTGATTAAGCAGGAATATTTATAAATTGTTAAATAATATGATTAAAATACAAACAGAAACATAAATTCCAAGTACCATTACTAACAAGATGTTAGTAAAAAAGTTTTATGAGATGAAAGGGACATATGAATTTCACCAATTGTTTAATACAGTGATTCCCAAAGTGATCTTTATAGATCCCCAGGGTCTATGACGACCTGCAAGGGTTCACACCAGCAAAAAAATAAATTGGGGGTTCCTGAGGTGTAAACTGGGGTCTATGATAGTGGTTCTCATTAAAATCAGATCATGACTTTAATCTTTAAGAAAAATTTGATCTAGTGGAAACCAGATTTTACCAATTTTAACATTTAATAAATTTAACTTAACTCAGTGGTGCAACAGCCCATAAGTGCCAACACCTACTGTACCCATTTCAGTATTCGTGATCTTGGGTCCTGAGATGCAGGGGCAGATGTTCCGGTTAGTCTGGCGCGATTACTAAATTTAGTGAGGTTAATTTGTGGTTACTAGGTGACAGCATAAATTTTATTAAGACAAGGATCATTTCAGCATTTTTTTCCAAAATTAAGCTAAAGAAGTATAATATTGGACGTCCCGAATTTTTTTCTCTCGATTTGTCAGGAGACTTTAACTTACATTCAACATTTAATGCCCTTACTCAGATTTTGAAATTAGATTGAGAATTCTTTTTTTTACAGTAATACAGCAGTAGACAATGATTCCATATAGTCACTTTGAAAAAAAAATGTCATATTACAATTGGAACTGATCAGAATAGGTCCTAACGAAGATCTTAAAATAAAGTTTAGAAATGGATGTCAGCAATTTTGCCTTTAAAAAGACATACCTGATATTTGTCACAAATTATGGAACATTGTGAGAAAGTTTTTAATTGCTTTTCCTTGTGAGAGGGAGTTTCACAGAGTTTGCCAATCTCAAAAATAAAGAAAGGGAAAGAACTGGGCACTTACTAACAAAAGAGATTTAGGGTTAAACCTGACTAGATTGATATATTAAATGTTGAAAATTTGTTATTGAAGCACTAGATTCATCCCTCTCATTAAAAGCATTTTTGTTGCTCAGTTATTTTATGTATTAATTTGATTTTAATTTTAATTCATTAACATGCGCTTCTTAAGTTTTAAAGTAGTAGCACCAACTATCAAAAAGACATTTAAGTATACAAATTCGCAAAAATTTAATATTAGGTAAGCAAGGGTCTATCCGAAACTGAAAAACATGGCAAGGGGTCTATGAGACAAAAAAGTTTGGAAACCTCTGGTTTAACCCTTTGCACTCTGTCCTTACTGAAAAGATATCGTAATTCTAGCATATAACTTGGATGTCCCCTCCTTTGAGCACAGGCATCACAGTTCATTAGTAATTATGGGGAATCAACCCCTTATTTCAACACATCTTTTTTGAAAAAGCATGTTTCCTTGATGTTTTCTGTAGAAATGGCACAAGAAATCAAATCAAAATATATAGTACTATTATTAAGTTTATATACAAAAAAAAATCAGCCTATTTTAAGTTAGATGACAGAAACGGGGGAGGGGAATCAAACATCAGTGAAACATTAATGGACATCTTTGCAGACAACAGAATAAACAAAATACATATTCCTTTTTTAGCAGAAATAAAATGAGACTACTGTTTGTTCTTTCTAGAAAACACCAGATGCAAGACATCAAACATCTTATTACAGTAAAATATGCACGAATGAGTCTAAAATGCATCTTGGGTAGTGCTTCAGAATTTATACTGTACAAAATTATAAGAAATAAAGTTTTTTTTTGGTAAATATACATTCCTTGATGCCAACAAATTCATATAGATCAAATATTACAAAATCTTACTTGGTTCCAAAGCTATACTATATGATACGTTTATATAAGTGCATGTTTTCACAACAAAGTGGTGTTGAGTTGCTGGTAGGTAAAGTTTGGGATGGCTTGGAATGCAAAGGGTTGACATTTATAAATGTTTTAAATTTAAGATGCTAAGTTAAAATTATATATAGTGATCCATATTGTACACACACATGTATGAATACCCTCACACACAAACATGTATTAATCATTTATAGGAGAATGAATAGAAAACTTCAAATTATTTGCATAAAATTTTAAACATACTTCAGGCAATGTAAGGCCAAGCATAATACAAGTGAAACCATAAAAATTTCCAAAACTTGTTTTAGTTTCAGTGGCAACTTCAATCCACTTATGCAACACTTCCATTCTTTCATCTTCATCAGGACAAGTTAGAATTAAAACAGCAACAAATAACTTTATGCACTCAGTCCTAAAATAATAAGTACACAAATTGTAATACAAACAGAAACTACATTAAATATTACAAAATTACATAGATTTTAAATGGAAGTTGATTTATGTACTTTTGACATAATATACACTCAGTCACAAATGTTTATCAAATCTTTCATTTCACCTGTACTTTTGTTGCATATTACGTATTGCAATGCAATTTACTGTGTTGATGTAGTATGTTTACTATATTTTGGGTTAAAAAAGTAATTGTACCTCTCTTATATATTTAATAACCCATTTTTAAATCATAGAATATACAGAAATAACAAGTTCCAAAAGTTTATAGACAAATATAATTTTATGCAAATTTAGTATGGGTAATTATGCCTATTTGGAGCCTAACAAATCTGTTACAAAAAAAGGAAAAGAGCCATTTGTTATGAATTTCAAGATACATGGCAACTCTCTAGTAAAGTGAAAAAAAATTTCTGAATTTAAAATTGTAAACTAAGACTGTGAAGAAAATTTCAAAATTTTAAACTATTCTAAAGTGAGTGAGCGTTTATGAACATTGCACTATAGAGCAACTCAAGGGCTAATAGCAACAGATCTCGCAATTTTGAGCCATGGTCAAGTGAAGGGGTTGTGTGAGTGAATATTAACGTCCCACTGTTCAGCTACACGAGGGCTTTTGGGGACAATCCGCATAATTTTGAACCATGGCCAAGTGATGCGGATGACACCTGAGCTGGCACCCCCTCTCCTAACTACCCCACCACACCAACTGGAGGATGTTTGAGCTCTCGACAGATTTAACATGCATCGCTCCCCTACACGGCGGGTCTTCAGTGGTACTGGGATCGAACTCATTACACGCTAGCCATGATCCAATGCCTGGGCCACTTGGCTACTGCAGCCACGAAGAAGGGGTTGCAGGTCGGGCGATATATATCCCCTTCATTGAACTGCCACATCACGTTAATAGGAGGACTTTGAGCCTCGACAGATTTAATGTGCACCAGCCTCTCTATACGGTGAGTTTTCCATGGCACTAGAGCTTGAACTCATGACATGCTGACAAAGTCTGTGACCACTTGGCTACTGTGGTCTAAAATATTCTAAAAGTATGATTTTTTTTGTAAGATGCCATATGAGCTGAAACCTTGTTCATGAAGACCAAGTATGTCAATATTCACAGTGACAGAAGGATACAAAGAATGGCTTCAAGTCAGAAAGTGTCAGTTCATGAAATTACTTGAGCTTCCTGGTTTCAAATCTCTAAGAAAACTGTTCATAAGCAAGTTATAGAATCTGGTTATATAATCCATACAAAAATGGTTCACAAAATTCCCCTCTCAAAACTTCACAGTAGTAAGAGAATGCAATGGGTTCATAATCATTTGTCATATGGTGATTAATAGATGGAAAAAAAGGTACCTGGATGGACCTAAAGGAAATGCAGAATATTGATATGATTTACAAAAAGAGCCCAGAAGCTACTTCACAAAGTAGTGGTGAATCTATGATGGTGAGGGTGGGCTTTTGGTTTAAAGTAAGTTTAGCCTCTTAGATGATCGACAGAACTCTTCTAAACATATAGAAACACTAAGAAATCATCTTATGCATTTCCAAAAAACTTAAGGGGATAAAATTGAGAATATCAGCATGAAAATGCTTCTCTCCATACCTTCCCATGCTATGAAAAATTATTCGAACTAAAAAAATGCTACTGTTCTTGAGAGACCACCATTGAGACATTCATTGAAAAAGTGAGACATTATGTCTTGGTATATGACAATGGAAGGCAATTTTATTCATTAAATATTTTGAAGAGAGTTATTGAGAGTGCATTAGTACAGTTTGGAAGCAGAGATATTATGAACTTTAATTATGTGAAAGGAAAAATGTGCATACAATACACTGAAAAATGGAAAGACATTGAACTATTAAGAACATTGTATTGAGCATCTTTTTTTGTGAAAAGTCATATATTCTAGAAAATTTTGGGAAACTGAATATTTATATTTTGTTACATAATTTAAATTAATAGTTATTTTTTCTAATTATTTCATTGAAATATAGCCTTATATGGTTCGAATAAATACATTTGTAATTGGTTCTTTTTGTTTCACTTAAAACATTGGAGTTTATAGACTGTTGGGACAGAGAAAGGACATTTGTAATGTATGATGTTGCAGTGTAAAAATTAACTTTCATTAATTAAATATTGAGATTGAACAAAAATTACCAATAAAAACAGCAAACTAATTAAAACATATAAAAGATAATTTTTAAAATTAAACTTTTGTGTGTGATTCAATATATAAAACTAAGAATTTGAACAAATAAATTAAAGCATTAAAAAAAATATTTTCTTTAACTACTTGTTTATTTTATTCTGAAACACTAATCAACTTAATTATATTTTCAGTATAATATAAGGTTCAGCTTTGAAAAAAGTGCACTTTTTAAAAAAAAAATATGTACAAAATTTGTAACAATATTTTAAAAGTTTTATTGTAAGATCATAGAAAAAAAAAAAAAAAAAAAAAAAAAGGACGAATGTTTTGCCAATTAATTGTTTGCCTGAAAAAATCCCATGTACAGCAAAAAACAATTTTTTTTGAACATTATAACTAAAGATTAGATGTAAATGAAATTTGGAACTTAAGGATACAGTAATAATAATTTTATCTAGAAGAGGCAAAATTAAGGATATCATATTTACTTTTCTTTTTCTGCAACAGTAATTAACTACTCTTATTTAGCAACAGTCTCAACATACATAAAACTAAATATATGAATAAAAAAAATTATAAATATATAAGTAAGAATATTTTAAATTGATGTATTATGGCACATTAATTAAAAGGTTTTGTATGTGTATACAACCTTATTAGATTTTAGGTAAATTAGTGCAGCCTTATTAAGTTACAAAAAAAAAATCCAAGTTTTCTACTAAGAGGTTACTTACTTCTGATTTAAATAACAAAAAGATATATATGAAAATAAACAATTTTTTTGGTTGCACTTGAGTCCTTTTATACACCCTTTTTACTGTTAGCCACTATATTCTATAAAGTTTCAAATATATATATATATATATAAAACTGGCTTAAAACATTTTGTGTCACAAAAAATGTTATCAATTTGAAACAATCTGTCTTATCACACTAATTACACCTTTCATATTGTACCTAGTATAATGCAGCAAAATTTAATGGATTAAATTAAGATTTACAGGAATAACAGATTTGCTTAAAAGGAACTCTTAATGCATACTACAGATACTATTATATATATCTTAAAAATAGAGTAATAATACTTATTAAGAGTTGGAGGTTACAATAATTGTTGAAACTCTGAAGCATTTTTTCCCCTTTTGTTTCATATCACAATAATTTTGATGTAACTATAATTTTCCCTTAAAGCTCTTCAATTTTATGGAAATAAATTATCTCCTTCAATATTATTAATGACTTACATTATAAAAAGCTCCCATTCTATAATTAAATTTCTTGTATTACTATATTTTAGCTAATAAGCAAATAGTATAAACATCATATTAAATGCTAATCAAAGTTAAATTAAAAAAAAAATCCTAAACTGATACAATGTATTAAATTAGAGGTCTTCAACCTTCAATGCTTGGGGGCCAAATCAATAAATTTATGATCAGCTGGCCACATGACTGTCAAAAAAATAATATAGTCATTACATTAAAATTATAAAGGGAGATTTCTTTAACAAGACTACAACTGATTCCAAAGGAAGAGATGGTGTTACAGATTTGTATATATATATATTTGTTTCAAAAACATTAAATGCAAGTCAAATTAAAATACTTTGCCCGATTAAAGATAAAAGTCCACCTTTTCTTTTGAAAATTTCTGAGATTTTATGCATAGTCAGATATTTTATATTTAAGTTTAAGACTAAATAAAATTTTTGAAAATTTGTCATTTTAAGAAAATTTTTATCATAAATGGATATCAATAAAATGTTTTAAATAACAAGAATAACTGAAAAAAGGTTTTTTTAATGACAAAAAGCAGACAAGGCAATTTTTCCTGATGTTGCCTCAGCCACTAAAATGCCTTCAGTGGGTCACAGGTTGAAGACCTCTATATTAAATAATTAATTGGAAAACATTGGAAAGATAACATTATTTTAAGAATGCTAATAATATGAAATTAAAATCGTTTATTGAATGTAATTATCATTGGATATAAAAATTTATTTAAACAGATTTAAAATAATTACCTCTCAAATAAATCCTTTTGCATTTGTTCTCCTTGAGGTAACAATAACAATTCTAGACCACTAGTAACACCAAGTCCTAAGTCAACTTCCTCAAAATGTTTGGCTATTTCTAGATCCATTCTGGTTAAATGACAAGCAATAGTTTTTGGCGTGGAAGTCAAAAAAATTTGTCTCAATCTAGATAAGACGATACCTTCTAAAGGTGGATTTTCAGATGTTAAAAGAGGAGTTTGAAACTGTTGAGGATTGAACATAGATGTATCATTTATTTTTGGTATAGTGAAATAGGGAACAAAAGTTTCAGTTTCTGGAGTAGAACAACTACTTGAAATACTGGGTCTGTCTAAGAATGAGAATCGAGTTTCAGAAATTTGTCTTTGAAAATTAGCATGAGCTAGAGAAATGTTAGGTACTGTTATAAAATTTGGAGAGCAATTTTCACTATTCTCAATTTCAGAGATTTTTCTTTCTTTTTTTATAACAAGGGGTCTTTGAGCATATTTCTTAGAAGGTACTCTACTTGGTTTAGGAGGAGGTTTATCTTCTGTTGCCACAGATATAGGAGTTAATGTTTCAGAGCTGAAGAGACCAGAGTTGGGACGGCGATCTAAAGACCGTCTTTCAGTATTAGGGCTAAGCATTGGATCGCTACCCATTCTTATTAAATTGCTACTTGGATGAAGTGACTGTTTTGCTTTATCGTAAATTTCTGTACCTTCACAATTTCGAACAGTGCTTTGAGTATCAAATGATTGTTGCAACTGTTTAAGTTTTAAAGTGTCTGCTGAACTGATTTCTACTGTAGGTGTTACTAAAGTAGAATTATTCTGATGTTCAGGTGATGAAGGAATTTTTTCTAATGCTTTTGCAACATAATGTATTTGACACTGAATTCCATAACGAGAAGCATAATATGATAAGGGCATCACACGATTTACTGGAAAACTGATTATCACGCCAGAAGCTTCAGATAGAGGACATCTGCTGCCAACATAATACGTAATGAAGTCAGGAATGCTGTCAAAACTTTCTTTTTCAAAGCAGTACTGAAACCTTTCATAAACTGTATCAGGATTCAATATCACCTAATGATAAGAGTATAAAAATAAATGTTTTGGAAAATAAAAAAAAAACTATCAAGATACAAATATTAGACAGAATATAAAAATAAATGCTATTCCTATTAAATAAAAATTGAGTTTTAAACAAAATAAACATAAATAGAAGAAAAATCTTTCAATAAAGTAATAAACACATGATCTCACAATACTCTTTCTTACAGAATGCTGAGTATTTCTGATGCAGAAGAAACCATATACAAAAGCATCCTTTGCTTCATTTACTATTAAAATAGTGTGATGTATGGATTAACTGTGTTTTAATTTTTCAATAAAAAATTTAAAACAATTACAATCAATTTTATTTAACAAAGGATTTAAAGATATTCTTTTTAGATCAGAGTAAACCCTTTATCAGTTGTTAAGTTTGTATATTTTTAATAATTCAAATGGAATGCTAGAATAACAATTGGTCTCCAAGGCATTTTACATTGATTTTGCCAGTTTTGTGAAACTTGATGTCAGGGTAAAAGAAAAAGCACGGACAACTGCATGTATCAGAGGAAATTACAGAGTGGGCAAGACAAAACTTTGTGCACAGCTCACAAAAAACAATTGTTTGTGCAAGCCAGGAACAGGGCATTCCACAAAAAACTGTGCGGAATGTTTTGCATCAGTATTTGCATTTCAAATCCTATTGTTTGCAACTGTTACAACAGCGGACTCTAGATAATGATTTGGCAAGGGCATTCAACAATGAGACGACTTTCCCTCTCCTAGAAAAAGTGAATTGTTACAGCATGAAAATATGGGACACTGAATAGCTGCTTGTCACTGTAAAACTGGAAAGGGATTCAGAAAAAGTGAATGTCTTCTATGCCATTTCAAAGAAAAGCTGCATGGGGCTTTTTAATTCATCAAGCAAGCAAAGACAGGTTCGGTGTACTTTCATGTCAGTATATGTTGCACCTGTTACTGTTTCCACAACTGATTACTGGCTCCTTGACTTTCATTTTACAACAAAACAGGGGTCCACCCCACTGGAATATAATTGTCAACAACTTCCTCATCAGTAAACTGCCACATCACTGAATAAGATGCATTGGTGTGGACTATGTTTCGTTGCTGTTATGACTACCAAGTTGTCAGATTTCACATGCATGAGTTTTTTTTTTGCAAATTTTAAAAAAAGTTTATGTATTCCCAATGTCAACAACATTACAGGAGTGCATCACTGCAGCTATGATGGACATTGACAGAAACATATTATAGAATGTCTAGATGAATTTGGATTATTATTGGGATGTATGCTAAACCTATTGAATATTTGTAGTATTCACCAGAAACTTAAGTGAGTGTATTTATCTTTTCATGTATCAACCCAACCTTAAGAATCACATTTAAGCTAATCTTGGACAATGATTCTTAAATCAAAATTTTAAAATAATGTGTCATTGACCAGAAAAGATCAAAATCAGATTAGATGACCAAATAATAATTTATTTGAAGAAGGTAATGAAGGAGGAACTGGAATAAAATTTTTATTATTTTGCCCTTTAAATTTTGTTTAAAAGTAAGTAAGCAATTTGTTACGAACTTTTGCAATAAATGATTAATACTTTTCAAATAGCTCCTATGATTAATTTTAAAATAATCAAATTTTGGAACGAACCCTGGTTTTTAGCATAACATCATAGCAAGTTTAAAATTAAATAAGAAGATATTTTTGTTTGAAAAGTTACATCTGAGCTTGAAATTCATTGTTTAGTACTAGAACTATTTACAGAGTGCCTTGCTCAAATTATAACAAACAGATTAAAAAAAAATTGTATTTGAAGCTACTGAAAATCAAATTTTATTTGTATTTGGACGATTAATTTAGTTATGATAAAAGAAATAAGCAATATACAAAGAAAATAAAATACAAATTATTCTAATAAATCACAATTGCAGAAAATTAATAACACATACCTCCTTCCCCTTCCTATTAAATATGTTGATTCTAAATACTTTAAAATTAATTTAACATATTTTTTCTCTAAAAGTATCTCTATTTTTCCATAACTACATTATTTTAGTCTTTTGATTTTCAGTGGAAATTAAAAAAAGAAAAAATATATTTGAAAAGCATATAAATTTTACTTTATACTAATAAGTAGCTAACAATGTAAAAAATAACAAATGTTTAGTATGAATAAATGCTGGATATTTTAAGTAACAAAAGTAATCTTATTTCTAAGAAAAGTGGAATTTGAAACTTATTAAATGAATAAAATAATTCCTTTTAGTTTGAAATCAGTACAATTTTTATCATTTTGTTTTAAAATGAGAAATGAAGTAAAAAAAAAGCTCTTGACAAAGTCTTACAAAAAAAAATATTGAAATGACTATTTTCTTTGCAAATATGAGGTTCTTTTAATGATTGTTTGCACTACTCATTTATGTACAAGGATGATAGTTTCAAGTGCAATTATATTCAGGCAGAAATTTCAAACATTAGAAATTGCTTGTTTAATATATAAAAACAAGAATAACATATGAGTTAAGATAAGACCCATGTGGTACATAATTAAAAAAAAAAAATGTGTGTGAGTATAATATATTGAGTTTATAGGCAATTCTTCCATCAATAACTACTCAGTATCAACTTGATGAATGTTAGTCCTTAAAAACATTCATAACTCAAAACATAGATTACATGTGTAGATGAGAGGCTAAAAATTATTCATGAAATAAATTACCAAAGCAGATTAAAACTAATCTTATTCATTAAAAAAGATTATGGTGCTTTCTTCAAAATAAATAAAAGATATGCATGAATTTCAATTGATTAATGTTTCTTCTTAATGTTTTCAATTAATTAATTTATCATATGAAGAAATCTACATAATTAACCCTTAAATTATTTTTGATTAGTAGTTGGAAATCCACAAAATTTCAGGACTACTTTTGATTTAATAAATTCAATTTTAATTGTTAATCATTTTTAAATTGCTCTTTATACTACTTGCAGATATTGAAACAACCACAATATTAATTTAAAATAGATAATTTATTCAAAATATAAACATTTAAATCAGCTACTAACATACTTTAAATTTTAATTTCTAAAAAAAGTTATTTAAAAAACTAATATACAATTTTGGTAATGAAAATAACCAAAACAAATGCCCTTCTCATTAACGGTTAAATGAATGTAACTAAAAGAATATTCAATGATATATTGAATAAATAATTAACTTTAAATAACTCACAATTTGAATATTTTAAAAATCAATAATATTTCTAATTATTTTAAACAAGGAGTAAAATTACCAGCCAAAATCAATGATTTAAATTACATGTTGAATTTCTTACGTTTTAAATGTTAGTGGTATATTAAAACATGAGGGGAGGGAGTAAATTCACATAAAAAAGTTAATTAAGTACTCAGTTAAAATTTTAAGAAGGAATTGTTGGGGTGTCACCCTTCTAAAAGTTGTGTTCAATGTGGTCTGCAGCTTTCTCTAGTGCCAAAACTACTGCAATCGATTTAATATCATTCAGCAGACTTCTACTTTTATTTGTAAGAAGAATTATCTTTAATATTGTATCTTTTTGCATTTAATTTAATAAGATTCTTTATATTAAGCAGACAAAAAGAGAATGCTAACAGTTTCTGTGAAAGATTTGTACTAAATTTTTAAAAATAATTAGCTTGCATCATATCTTACCTTTTTGATTATGAAGTGAAGAGGAACATTATTCCATTTACAAGTAATGACAAAATCACCGGGTTGTGAAATGCAATCTCTTACAAGAAAGCATCCATTCTGAGTAACTAATTCTTCAGCTCTCTGTCGTAAAATTGTGCCATGGTACCAAGCATGACTCCGTAAATCTGAAGTATCTAAACTGAGTTCTTTTTCTAATGCTTTCTTCAACTCCTCAGCGGTTGCCTCAGTACCAATAAAGTCATCCTGAAATAATTTTGAAACATAGCTTTAACATACATTTTATTCAATACAATAATATTGCAGTGTTTTATGTTTTTAGAAGTGTAAATAAAGGTTTTTAATAAATTTTAAAAATAGAATTAATATACATAAAGAATTTACTAAAATTAACACGTTTGTACACAAAATGAGATATTTCTCTCTACTTTCTAAATCGTTATATCCTATCCATGTTTGCAACAAGCTAAAGAGGACAGTAGTATGCGTTTTTGTGCATGAAATGTTAATCATTGCTTAGATGTGCCAGCAAATAACATAAGATATTGTGTTACACTATGATTGGTCTATGAGTATGTTATGGATTTGGTGGGACATATTATTAACTATATCAAAAGTACAAAAAAAAAGTTTTATTTAAATTATTAGAAATATTTTACCATCAGTAAATATACGTAAAGAGATTGAAGTACAGACAATTTTATTGAAACTACTCACATTAAATTACAAATTAAACACATAAAACAACAAAAAATTATTGTAAGAAAAAAGACAAGTTGACAAAGATTTCAAACAGAAAAATGGCTGCTAGCAATTTTATCAGTAAAAATATGAAAAGTAACAAGTCATTTATAGAGAATTTGTATTACAATGTTGAAGTAAAGAATAAGGAGAAAAATAGTCTCCAAACCTCAAAATTTAACAATAGCAATACATATTTACAGCATTCACAATTAAAAATGTGTGTGTGCGTGTGAGTAAAACAATTTTATTATTTATTACTACAGACAAAAAAGTTAGAAGAAAAGAAAAACTTTTTACAATCATTGTGGAAAATAATACATTATTTTTTTATATGATTTACTATTATATTTTTATAAATATATATACATTCATTTCAATAGTTATTTTTCAACTCTTGCCAAAAACTGCCTCTAAAAAAAAGTGTTCAAAAAAAAAAAAACTTTAATAAATGTGTTCATGATTTTACACTACACACAATTACATATTTTACATGAAGTGCACTATTCATAAATAAATAAAAATATATGAAATTGTAGTTTTTATAATTTTATTAAAATTACATTACACAGAGGAATTTGTCAACCAGCAAAATATATGTTACAGATTTCAATTTGAAAGATATACATTGCAATTTATTCATTGACGAGTTTTAATGAATAAAACTTATATATACAATGTTTTGTTTCTGTTTTTGAAAAATGTTTTTTTTATGCCATAATCTATTAACACATCAAACAGGTAGCTAGATAGCTGATTCAGATTTTTAACTGAAGCAAAAGAAATATAGTATAGTATAATAAAAGATGGTATTCATAATAAACACACAATGTCAAAAGTATATATATAACTTTTTCTTATATATGTAAAAAATAAGCCTTTTCTTATCTTAAACACTCTTCCTTAGAAAAAAAAATAAAAACTAATAAAACCAAATTAAATGTACCATGCTGGCTCGAGGACTAGAATGCTTCGTTGAATGAGTTGTGGTAGGCCTAGTAGATGGCCAACTGCGAACTCCTGTTTGAACATCCTCAAAATGAATTTGGCGTATTGGAGACATACTAATATAAAAACAAAAGGATTGCTAATTGTAAAATTTTGATTGTAAATACATTTTTAAAAATCAATATATATATATATATATATTCTAGGAAATAAACAAAACAAAATATAAATAAAGATTGAGAAAATACTATATTTATATATGAAATACATGAACACAGTTTTTCATAAAAAGGATAGTAAATGCACCCCCCCCATGCAAATCCATAGCACAAAACAAGAATCCCCCCCTCTTTCGCATACATAAATTTGTCATTTTTATTCAAACATAAAATTGAATACTATAGTAATTTTCACTTTAAAAATAATTAGCCTTTTCTTTGTGCTTTAAAACATCTAACAAATTCGATTATTTATGCTTTCTACTGTTAAATGAATTTATAATTATTCCACCTATATTTTGTGCAGAACATTTCAACAATAACTGATTTCATATTATTTGAGAAAAAAAAAAAAAAACCTTCAAATAATGACTACACCAAACCTTCTGCAATAGATTATCTCAAATTATAAAACTAATGAATAACATATTTAAATATTGTACTCATATAAAAGAAAATAATAAATAACACAAGGGTTCTATTGTGGTTTTTATTGTTAAATGAGATTATATAGGTATAGTATGTATGAGCTATCTGATTCATCACAAAACAACATATTTAATTTTAAAACATAAAACAATTTTGAAGGAAAAGAAAATCTAAAAATTAATAACAAAAATAAATATCACAAGTTAATTCTGACCTAGTATTGGATTTTGCTTTTTCTGAATGCAAACTTAGACCAGTAGGACTGAGACTATTTCTGTTTTCTCTTGAAGCTAGTTTTAAAATACACATGTTTACAAATACATAAAAATAAGAAACAAAAAATAATGCAAACAGAGAAAAAGTAACTTTATAATACATACACACAAATAAAACATTGTTTTTTGGAAATTCTAAGTGTAAAAAAAACCCCCTTGAACATATTTATAATAAAAAGAGGGAGAAATGCTACATAAAAAAAAGTGAGACTGCAATAAAAAGCAAATGTACATAATTTTTTATTTGCTATTTAAAAAAAAAACAATATACAATATTTAATTTGGTGGTAAATTTCAGAATCAGATTCCTTATAAATTACTTTTACTATCAATTCCTCATAAAATAAGTTATAATTCAGGTTTAAAAGAGTCTAAAAAGACAAAAATACAGCAAAAAAAAAAGTCATTTAAATAAAAATTATAGGAGACAACTAACGAATGATCAAATTCATAAATACTATACAACCATGCATTTAGAGAAGAAGAAAAAAATTGTGAAAACATAACCAATATTATATTAAGATAACTTAAAGCACAAAAATATTAATAAGATGATATCTGTCTTCATCATTATTATTTTGAATAATGATTACTAATTTATAAATTTTTTTCCCCTTCTGTATTTGAATTATAATTTGTAAAAGATACGATACCTTTTAATTTTAAGCATCCAGAGAGCATGAATGCTTCCAACATATTTTAAGCAATTTATTTCTTTAATTTCTGTAAATTTTATTTTTCATCCAATGAATATATACAAATCATGCAAGTATAATAGTCTTCTAGAGCAAATATTTATTTTTTCTAAAACTTGACAAAGGCTATTTTTCACTTTTATACAGTTGTCAAAGAGATACTTTTAATAACTTTGGTATAATTTTAAATAGTTCAAAGGAAATTTAATATTGGTATTGAGGGATTAAATAAAATAATCAACTCAAAAAATAATGTTCCCACTATAAAATCTAATATTTCGCCCTTTTTTCCTTGTGCATAATCAGGTAGATAATTATATTTATAGGTAATGTTCCAAATGTCATTCAAGTGTGTGATTATTTGTTATAAAGATATTCAAGAAAAACCACTAGGAAGCTACATGTTATAGTTTTTCTAGACAAATAATTCATACTCTTTTTTTTCAATTTCTTAAAATTGTATGATCTTTCTTTATGCATTTGTCAAAATGCAACTTCTTCAAACTTTAATACTTCTTTTATATTAGTGAAAATTATATACAATTCTTTTGTTAAAATAGATTTCTTTTTCGACTATGTTTAATAATTCACATTTTAAAAATATAACTTTTAATGTTTTTCTGTTATTAGAACAGGGAAAAAACATTTTTTAAATGTGCTGAATAGAAATATATTCATTGTCAGATGCTATGGACCTTTTTTTAAATGTTGGGGCGCATTTTTCTAAATTCTCATAACTCAAAACCTTTTTGCTAGAACTTTACAAAATTTCAAGCTTAAACTAATTACAAGAAGAAAAATCAGATTTCTGTTGGGTGGGGGGTGATAATATTAGGTTTAGAGGCTGATTAAATATGATAATTATACTAATTAATTAATTAACAATCATAATTTATTTGCCTTTCAGACATCAAAATTTATATCAATTTTGTCCAGCTGAAATAAAAATAACAAAAAACACGGGCGTCCTTTTTTGATGATTGTGCAATGACAAGTATAAAAATGATTGTTTCTTATTTCAAATGGTCTTATATATATAGCATATTGTTACGAATTTTGTGAAATGAATATTCAAAATAGTGTAAATAATTTACATCTAGATATGTAATCTGTAAAAAATGCTTTCTCTGTACTTATTTTATTCTAAAATTGTAATATTAGCAAGCAATGCTGTTCCTTACATTATAATGGTGATTCAATGAAAACTTGGTGATAGAGCTAGTTGACATAATTTTTGGAGAAATCTACTAATATCAAAACCTATGGCATTAGCAGATCTTTCGAGAAAGATCCTGCAGACTATAAATAGGAGCCACTCGCTGAAGTTGAGTCAGTATTGTTTTGACTGTTGAAGAATTGACTAGCAATCAGTTGCACCTATCAAATGAAAGCTTGCGAATAATCTTAAAACATTATGTATTTGTATTTTTAGACACTGATAGCTGTGTCTGAGTGCTGTAGAAGGTGTCAAGAACTTCTTAGATTTATTAACCCCTTCGCGACTAGCATCCCATATTTGAGCCAGCACAAAACACCAACAGTAGCCTAGCATCCCATATTTGAGCCACACACTTGGAACGTTTTTTTAAGCTCAATTTTTTGGCAATAGATGGCATTATATGCCCATAAGTTTTGAGATACATGCAGATCTGACCTTCCTCTCAAAATGAGAGAAACATTACTCACATACACATGGTTTTTGTTTCAAAGATATAAAAGGGAAGGGAATGTTTCTGAATTGAATGCTTTATGACTGCTCTTCAAATAAATATGTGGCTCTTGTTTATAGTGAAGATGAGAGATTTATTTTCGCTAGAGCATTTGGTTTGGGTTTGCAGTGTAGTTTTTAATGGATTAATGAGAAAAAATTATTATTTTTTACTTTTACAAGGTAGGAGCATCGAAAATGTTTAACTGAACTTGGAATATCAAAATGATGCAAAATTGATTCTAAATAAGAATCTAAGAGTAGTGATAATGATAAATAATATATTATGATTGTTCTAATAATTGTGAATTTTATGATAATGATATTTCAGACATCTGTATACTGATTACATTGATTTAGGCTTAACTACACAAAACCCTCCGGCCGTGGCGGTGCTTTGTCCTGAAAGGGTTAGGTGAATTCTAGAGCTGTATCCTGAATTTCAAGGATTGTTTTTCTACAATAAATTTTCATTGCTCTGACAGAACTGTTTTAGTCTTTGAGACTAATAGCATAAAATCCTTGAACCTTGATCTATGTAACAATATTTTATTTTAAATTTACCAAATAAAGTTATCAGACATAAATGTACACTGATAATGAGCTTTATATTGTTTTTTTATCCTTTGCTAGGTGTAACAAGGACACATTGATGCAGCTCAAACCCCTCTATACATGTCAAGTTTGACATATGGAAAGCAGGTGGCCCACTTTGTGGGTTGAAGACAGAGCATCTGGTTTTGGCATCATTGTCCTTTGTTTGGCATCTGGACTGTGGACACTGGTGTGACTGAGGGCACAATGGACGGGGCATAGCTGTATTGTGCATCCATAGGTGGTACTTGTATGTCTTAGGAGATGGCACCTTGGCAGAGGAAGGCTGGTTACTTCAAAGAGAAAACAGGGAAGAGGTAGATCAACGACCAGATGTTCGGACAAGCCTTTTGTCATGGGAGCATTCGAGAGAGATAAGTGCCATTGCTCGGTCCACACCAGTAGGGTGCTACAGGGATTGAGGTGCAGGGTGCAAAACTTTGGGGCCTACCAATGAGAGATGACGAGGGGCGTGTTGTTCACTCACCCCTGGAGTTTAAAAGGGTCAATTTGAGAAGAGGAAGGAGGAGAAAAAAAAAGATCGACTCATGAGACTTGATCCTGCAAGTGAGAGGAGAGAAAAGAAGCAGGCTGGTGGTTCCTGATCTTATGCGACTAAGGATAATTATGGGGCGAGCGTCCTCCAGACAATAGATAGAGGCGCCGGAGAAGCAAGACTGACGAATGAAACGGACCGAAGATAGTGGCACAACGGCTCATCAAAACTAAACTGACTCTTATATTTGAATTCATTTAATTTTTCTAGGTAGTAGTGTAGATGATTGTTCAGTCCAGAAAATAAAGTTTCATTTTATTTTATCAACCAGCTGTGCGCGTTACCTTGCGATCAGTCTACAACGCCACATAGGAGTAGGTAATATTGGATAACTCTATAATAAGTAAAGAAAAATACAAGCATATGTGTTAAATATTTTCTTAGTGTTTGTAGCAATGGAATAAAAGAACCTTTTAGAATAATTGAGAATGCTTTAAAGGAAGTATTAGAAATTTTTAATTGCAAATAAGTTTGTGAAATATGTGTGCAATGAAACCTACCCTTTTGTCCTTTGTACGTGAAAAAGTTTAGCTCTTAAATGGGAGAAAAATTCAACTTCTATAAACTGCCTCAGTTACAAACATATCTGATGATATGTAGAAACTTTACCATAAGATTACAAGGAAATACTTACATCTTATATACATCAACTTACCTGAGTTTCTTCAACTATATTATAGTAGAATAAATACTTATTTGTTTGCCATCTTTTGAAAGATTTAAAACTTAGCATCATATCTTGATTAAAAAGTAGATACTTGCTTTTGGCTTTTTGTTAACTATATTCACTTTCAGTATCAATTTAATTTTAATATAATGAGTTTTTAAAATTTCATATACCACATACAGGAAATCTAACTAATCTGATTAGCCCAGAGTAAAGAGCATCACTAATTAATGCTCTTTCAAAGTTTTTAAAAAAATTAATCGAATAGATAAATTGAAATTAATTTCATTTAGTTATCTGTCCTATGTTGTAAATCTTTGTACCAAATCTTTTGATACATATATAATTTATTGAAATACAAATATATACATTAGCTGAAATTTAGTTTGAGGTACCACATTAATATAATTAATTGCAAAATATAAAAAACAAATAAACTCAATTTAGTTGGTTGTTAGTTATATAATCATTATAGAAGGTTTGGAAAATTTTAATTACTTTTCTGATATTTATCTTTAAGAATAGCAAGGGAAGTACCCATACGAGCTCTGTGACTACCATTTTTAATGCCAAGATCCTTTAAATCTCTCTCAGTCATCCACAAAATATCCTGCAAGTATAGAAACCATGAAATGAAAATTTGAAAGTAATTAAATCAGAATTTTCATACCTATTTATACACATTAATTTTACCTTACCAATATCTTAAGATATGAAAGTATCTATTATTAAATTACTCAATACACTATTTGAATGAAATTACTAAATTTGCTTTAACTGATTAAAATTTAGTTTAATTATATTTAAATATGATACAATAATACACCAAAGAACATAGGACTTATTAGTTAAAATCGCTATTTCTGTAAATTTCTTCATTTGTTTAAAACTTTAAGAATCAATGTTTTGAAGAAGCAAGATTTAAAAAATATATTCTTTAACTAATAAAGTTTGTTTAAAAAAAAACAGCAAATTCAACATAAATTTAGTTTTTAGATTATTTTGTTTTTCTTAAAATTTAAAGGGTCAAATACAAAGATTTTTCACATATGGTTTGTAATTAAAAAAATGAACAGTAACTTATATTCAATAGTAGGAAGCATTATGAAATGCAGACTAGTTAAAAAATAAACTAACAGAGTATTAAACAAAAGAATTTAACATAAAACATGTTAGAGATCCTTCTTTGGTTCTTATGGATTTATTCTTTAAGTAGTAGCAGAAAAAACTTTACATAACTTCTTGCTGAAATATACAATTAAAATGAACAAATAAGAAAGATCATGCAAGTTAATTTGATATATAATTTAGTGATAATTTAATTAGATGCATTTTACTTAAATGCAAAGTAATGTCCAACAGTAGTAATATTATTGAATAAAGAATGCAAATAAAAAAGGCTAT
Organism: Trichonephila clavata; assembly: GCA_019973975.1. NCBI lineage: Eukaryota > Metazoa > Arthropoda > Arachnida > Araneae > Nephilidae > Trichonephila > Trichonephila clavata. The sequence goes on along the minus strand of BMAO01007658.1, from coordinate 46,339 downwards.
TTTTAAATAACTTTAAAGAGATTGAAAATAAAATGTAAGCTAATTTTTTTTTTTTTTTTGCATATCATATATTTGCATTTATAAGCTGAGAATTTTTAAAACTCTTTAAGTACAGCGTTTACATATAGACCTGTTAATCTCGGAAAAAACATAGTTTAGTGAAAAGTGATTTTTTAAAAAAATATTTTATGTTAGCCATGCACAAGTGATTTTAATCTTGTAACTTTTTGGGTGTATTTATTTTTTTTTAAAAAAAAGCCATGCAAATTTTTTAAATTTGTTGTCAGAAATTTGAGCCTTTAAGTAGTTAATAAAATTTTCATTCACTTATTGGGATTTCTGAATGTATATGATCATATGCAGCAAGTTTTTCCCCGGGACATGAAATGTAGGCCAATGATTACATGCTGTCTTTTTTTTATTCTCTGCATCTTTCTTAATTCAAGATGTTTTTTCTTCAATCTTGAACTTTGTTTCTTATTTACAAAGAAATACCAAACAGCCATACTGTTATAATTTTCAGAAAATGTGATCACTTGTAGTTTAAAATCAGTACATAAATTTTCTATAAAAAAAATGCTACAAACAGGTATGCTTATATACAGGTTTTGAATTTTTGGGTAACATTTTGTGATGAAAAAAGGCACTCTCAGCATGTACACAGTTTGGCTTACATTTAGAAATATATGGCAATACTATAAAGGTGATTAAAATATCACCACCATACAGAATAAGTAGAATTTAAAATAAAATCAAGGAAAATTTACATAAATTATTTTGCAAATACTGATATTGACTGGATGTTTTTATTAATGTTGCACTTTGACGAAACACAAAAACATCTAGTGATTGTCTTCACATTAACCCTATGCCATTGGTGAACTTCAATTGACTTTCGGCAAATTTTAGCAAATATCCTTAGGATGGTATAAAATAGGTTATCATAGATTATGTGCTGATACATAAGCACCATTTGACGAACATCAGTCCACATGGTGGATCTTAAGTGGCTCCAAGAATATAACCCACAACTTGACAGAAACAATGTTAAGTACTACTTGGCTATTGAGGGCAAAAATACAACAGATTCCAATTTAACTTTCTATTTTTTGAATGAGGCTGCAGATTGATAATTTTATTATTGCAGACCTAGTACATTCCCTGGAAGCAGGCGTCATTTTTTAGTGTAGTATCTGAACTGAACTGAATTCAATGGTGCAACAGCCCAAGAGGGCCAAGGCCGGCTGTGCCTATTTCAGCTTTTGGGACCTTAGGCGCTGGGGTGCATGTGCAGATGTTTCAGTCAAGTGGTCAGTCTGACGCGCAACCCTCAGTGTTCAGTTCCCAAGCACAAGCTTGGTACTCATTTTATTGACCCACTGAAGGGATGAAAGGCTGAGTTGACCTTGCCCAGCACAGGATTTGAACCACGGACCTGTGGTGTGAAAGCGTGATACACTAACACTCATCCACTGGGCTTCCCATTGCAGTATCATATAGATATATACCAATTGCCACAATATAATTTTGACACTCAGTTTCCACCCCAGAGGGAGGCACCTAAGCTCTGACAATGCAAAATTGTCCACGGAATTTTGTCAAGCCAAACAAGCAATCAAAGAATCTTTTGCATGCTGCATAATTATACCACATGGGCTCTGTCCATTTTTTGCATCATGAAAATCATCGATTTGGGCCAGGGTCAACCCAAAAACTTGGGCTTACAAGATTAGTGCCTAACCAACTATGCCACCCAGCTGGCATTTGAAGTTAACTACTTATATTTTAATATTGAGTTTAATAAGTAAGATATAGTATTCAAACAAAATATATAAAATTGCATAAATTAATAATTTCATATATTTTTTAAATATTTTTTTAAAACTAATATCAGAAAAGAAAGAAAAAAATCTCACTTCAACACCATAGTAATCTTTAAAAATTGCCTTGTAGACTTTTAAATCTAATTTCTCAAGCCAAAAATCTATACTTAAATGTGGTTGTTGGTTGGCCATACTGGGAATTACCTGAAAAAAGTAAAACATTTTTATTATTTTTGAAAAACTTAATATTTTAAACAAACAGATCATCTTATATATAAATTTGAATGTTTGTATATACTTTTGCAAATCCAAGCCATTTTGGGCCTATTGCTACTTAAGCTTCACTGTTTGAAAGAAACCGCAAGCATACTCTTATCCAAAAGGGTGGGGGGGGGGAGGTTTTTTTCGGAGAATTTCTTTTTAAAATCCATTTTTTTTACCATCAAAGAACTGTAGCATCATTGATTTACTTCCCATTCTTGACTTTTTAAAATTTAATTGTTGCAAGAACTGAACTTCAAATATCTTCCAGCAGTAACAATTTTTTTTTAGCACAAAATAATTTAAAAATTTTTTAGATTTGTGATTTCATTTTGTTTCTTGCAATGATTTCACAAAATTAATTTTGATAGATTGGTTTTTGATAAAAATTTAGAGGTGGAAAAAAGTGGACAGGAACAGATATCTTTCAGCAGTGACTTTTTGTTTTTGAAATGCATTAATTCTAAATTTTTTAGGTTTCATTATGCTTTTGATAAAAATTTATTTAAAAAAACTGAAGAAAACAAAATTTATCTGGTTCTGATGAATTGGTTGTTTTTAATGGAATTCAAACTTGGAATACCTATAATGCGCTTAAGAAATTTTGACACACTGAGACTTTGCAATGCCACTATATTCTGTATGAAGAAAGTGCACAATAATATCAATATTTAACTGGATTCTAACTGGGACATGCCTGAGGAAAAAATGGCGTATTTTTCAATTGCCCTGAGCAAAGAAAGATATACCAGTTGGTACATAAGGATCTATCCCTAGTATTAAATTTCAGTGAAATTAATTATGTATAAAGAAGAAATTGGAACTCATGTATTATCGCAACAATAAAGATAATGCACTAAGTTGGCAACTCTAATTTTGCTTGAGTCGTATGCTCTAAATTAACAGTCATGTGCTTCATTTCATATAATGTCGCCAGTAGGTTGTAATAATATGTAAGAACTGAGAAATCTTACATCAAAATTTAGTTGACTTTTGTGAAATATCTTATCATATATATAGATGTCTTTTTTTATAGTTAAAAATAAAGGCAATAAAAAAAAAGTTTTTAATTTTTGCAAATAATTCAATTTGATTGAATTAAAAATGCATTTCAAAATATATTAGATACAATTTCTACATCTAATCATTAGAATTTTGAAAACTATATATTAAAGTATACAATAAAAGTGTATTAAATTTTTTAAAAAATACTTACCTAAATTTTTTTTAGTAATATACTTTTTCTATTTTGAAGAACTATTTTTTGCTTTGTATTAACTTCAGCTTTAAAATTCTCATTTTAATACAAAGGAGCTAAGGTTCAGCCCTATTAAAATAAATAAAAACAAAGCATTAACTTCAGGCTAAGCTTGGTGTAGAACCCCTCCCATCAGCAATCAGATGCATAATGCATCATAGCCAAAAAATCTTAGAATGTCATTCAATTTGAAAATAATCGCTTTTACTTAGAAATTCAAAATCTTTACACCATCCAGTTATTAATCGTTAATATGTAAATAAAACAAACAATTCACATACATAATTATAGTCTTATGGGAAGAAAAGGCAGCCACATACAAATATAATGAATGTAGCAAGTAAATCAATTTATAATAGTTCTGTATAAATTATCATTCCTTTTCAATACTGCATTAACTAAAAATATTCTAACAAAAATTTGCTAGTGCAGACATTGAAAAATATAAATACAAACCTCATAAAAGTAAAAAAACTAAATATTAAAAGTAGAAAAAATTGTCCAAAATGACAATATATATTTCCTTAATTTGAGAGCTGAGATCAGAATTTACATACATTACAAATGTTTCAATTAAAATATAGATTTCTATCAAAGTAGTGCAGCACTATGAAAAAGTATTAATTTTATGAAATGGTTTACGCAGAAAAACAGATAGGTAAACTATTGTTTTAGATATATAAGACAAGTTACTTTCACAAATTTTATATCGTAAGGGCATAGCAATAACCTTAACTAGCTACTTCACAAGAAGGAATATAAAATTAAAAATTAGAGAACCTACAGAGAATGGATGAAATTGGAAGTAATTTAATCAAGACTGAGAGAAATATTTGGCAATTTATAAATACCACTTGGTTTGCCCAAAGTATGGCATGAACTCACTGATTATACTGTTTTTTCCAAAGATAATTGTGTTGAAAAATTCAGTACATGTCGGTTTAAGGAGCCATGATTAGTGACTGCATGTTGCTACCATTCCAAATATTGGTTACATTATACAATAAGATACATTCACTATAAACACGGCAGAATAGAATGACATATTTTCTATGTGTTGCTGTTTTTGATATCAAGGTATCTATAATTGATAAGAATCAAAAATTCTTTTTTGTGTAATAAGTAACAATAGATGTTGACCAATATATTCTATTAGCATCTTCTTTTTCAATTTCTATTAGTTCACTCTCTCCCTTATATATATTGTTCAAATTTTCAATCGTTAATAAAATACTTTTTATTCATCCATTCAAGTTCCAATATATTTTTTAAAACTTGCAGTGGATGACACTTGATGTTAATACAGTTTTTTTCAAACATTAATTAAATTAAAAAATGAATAATAGTCCAACAGCATATATAGAAAGGACAATTGCAATTAAAATCACTTTCTATTTTGTCACTTAATATTGTGATTATGTCACATAAATATACATATTTTTATTGATTGTAAAATAAAATTTTTCTTTGTTGACCTAAGTAGGAATTGACTTAAAATTTTTTTTTATATTACTCGCTGATGAGTATAAATAAATCTTGCGACTCTTACAAAAATGAATTCTGTAAAATTTTATCCCTTCAAACTATTATTTTTAAAAAAAAATCCATAAAATTATGATTTTGTAACTAGCCATTATTCAAATAAAACCATTGCATATTAATAATCAATGAAACAAAAATTATTTGCATTCAATATAAAAAAAAAAGAGATTTAATTCTAATCTGACAGTTTAAAACTGTCACAGGAGTATTTCTTCAAATACACGAAAGTTTCTAAAATAATGGAAAAATATTCAATTGTGTAATACATGTACAAATTAATAAAGAAATATGAACTATACATCTCTACTCTTAGACGAATTTACAGAAAGTAATATCTTAAAAAAAAATGTTTTGTCTATTTCGTTTACTGTAAAGTAACTGTTAAAAATTCGGTTTTTAAAACTAAAATGTGTAAATATAGATGTTACTACGAATATGAGAAATCAGAGTTTAAACTTAAATTATTTAAGTGAACAAAATAAATCTACATTTTAAAATGATCGTACGTTTTTCTTTGGTGTCAACATTACTTACTTTATAAAATTGAAGAAATATAATTTTACTTTAAAAAATTCACCGAAAATCCTCATCTTTAACAAGTCGCAAGATATGTCTTTTCCTCAAAGTCTCAAAATTTTATCAAACGTTTTCGTGATAAAGAAACAAAAACAAAATAAAAAATCAATTATCGACAAAAAGTAAAATTGGCGAGCAGACTAAAAAATACATTCTATATTTCTCTGACTTGTCAATCATAAGATTAATTAAAGTATCAGAATTAATAAACAAACTTTTTTGTTTATTTCATTATTTTCAATTTAATGTAAAGCAAGGCTTATTAATTTTGATTACGATTAAGATTACGCTTGAATGTGTTCAAATGTACATTGTTGAAGTGATATGGAAGTATAAAGTGGTATTACTAAATATTAATTTCTTCCCAGAAATGTTTTGGATACTTTTCATGCCTTTTTTAGAGGGAATATATTTTTATATAAAGAAAGAGATTAATATCTGACGTGGAACTAAAAGAAAACGATAAAAATTCTTGTTACTAGAGGGTGCTGCCTAACACGTCACATCTAGTTTTCTAACACAACGTGCATTCCGTGATGTGGCAGCTTTCTCTTGTACTGGATTGTTGATTGCAGATGAAGTATATGGTCTGTGTGACGTGGAAACGGGATCACATTGATAAAATTGCAGCAAATTTATGAAAATTTTATTTCGTAAATGATAAATAAGTCTTTTATTCTTTAAAATTTTTTATATTTATTGGTAAATTGACGGAAACAAAATGGGAAGTAAGTATTTTTGTAAATAATAGTTTGGTTTGAATTTGCAAACGGCAGATCACATTGTGTATGTGTAGATTTATTTATGTTTTGTAAACTGATTCTTATGTATATCATTTATCATTTTGTGTTTTCCCCTTCTTTTTATTTAAAGTAGGTTTCGCATTTGTTTTCCGCGTATTTACTTTTGTGTTAATTGTGCCGAATGCTGATAGGCATAGTTTTGATAAACGATGAGTTATTTTTGAAATTATTTTTTGATCAGCCGTCGTAGTGTAATTCTAATGTTTGTATATCGTTAGATATATATTTTGTGCTGAATTTTATTTGAAACCTGCGAAATCGATGTTCACGAAGACTGTGATATCCATTCCACGTAGAATTAATTGAAAGACACATCATTTTTGTCAAATTCATTTAAAGTTATAATATTTCGTTTCAACAACTAACATTTCATTTGAAACATACTTTATATTCAGCTCTAACGGGAAAAAACTTCATCTAACAGTTATGTTTTTAGTTACCATGGTGAACGCTGGGGATTTGTAAAATGTATCTTAAATGCTTTATATATATATTGATTAACACCAAGTTCAAAAATGTATTTGTGATACAATAGCCATGAAATATTTTCTTTGAATGTTTACATTAAAAAAGCAAGCTTTTTTTTATATAGGCAGGAATTTATTCTTTACTATGTATGGTAATACTCAGGACAGTAATTGTAGTAAAGATGTAATTAAGAGATTACATTTTTTGATTTGTCTTTTTTTTAAATCAAATGTGTACTGAGATGTATTAACCTATTTTGCTGATATTTATGAAACTATGTTTGAAATAAATTTGAAACATCTCTTTGTAATTTGTAAAGCCTTCGTTAGTATGTTTAAATTAGATTAGTATGAATCAGACATTAAAGTCCCTTGTTTTTTACATAATTGTTCTACTTTTGATTAAATGTTCATGATAATTTAATTATGTTGAACAATTCTTATTTTTAATTGATAACTTGGTAAAGATTGTTACTGTAGTATGAATTTTAACCCTTTATAAGGCCCCAGTAAATATTACTATCAACTTAATTAGTTCTTAAATGTCCATAGAAAGCTATTTTCCTACGTATGATTTGCTCTGCTAGCACTTTCACTGGTAGGATATCTGGATTTTCAAGTTGAAAGTGCAAAGGTCAGCCTGTAAATTTCCTGGGCTGAAAAAAAAATGCCAGATGATGTACCATTGACTAAAGTTGGTGACCATATGTCAACTTGACAAAAATACATATAGACATTGTCGTTTATGCTCTACTAAAGCAGATGAGAACAAGATATGTTCGTATGCTTGCATGTCCCTCTATGTATTTCCTTAAGTATGTTGCTATTTACATTTTTTTTATAAATATCAAATAATTCAATATGAAAAGAAGTGCAAAACATAAGATGCCCTACTTTTAAATAACACTCATTGGGTGGTAGGAAAACATACTCCCAAAAAAAATATGGTCTTAAAAATCAAATTAATTTTGAATTAGAAACTAAATAGAAATATCTTTACATATATATGTTGTATACGCTCAGGCGACACCAGCGCCACTCTCTGTAACCCCGGATGTAAGCGGGAGAAGGGGTAGACTTACTGTTCTCCCAGCAGCGCGCGCCTAGTCAGGTTTAACAACCTGTAGATGTCATAAAATATCCTTAAACTTTAACGTCTCTCTTTCATTCAACATACCCCTAGACACCACCCTCTCTGTTACATATATATATATACAAATCAGTCAAAATTCCAAAAATGTTTTAAAAACATTAATGTTGGGGGGGGGAATGACCTTATGGAATGTGTAATGTTTTTTTGGTGAAATTGTCGAATCGGCCACTGGTCCGCCAAATTTTGAAAAATCGCTAACTTAGTGCATTTTTGCATCGCAATCTAACTTCTCGCTCACTGATACAAATTCATGAGGGTTAACAGATTTGGCGCATTTATCGATTTGGCAAAAAAAAAAAAACACACTTGGTGGGATAAGTGGCCGATTCGACAATTCAACTGTTTTTTTTACTTGAAATTTCATTTTTTTTTTACTGGGCTTAAGTTTTATTTTATTAATTCTAAACTATCAACTGTGTTATTATTTCCAAATATACTCTTCATGTAGCTTTTAATAGTAATTCAGTGAAATTAGTAACACTTAACAGGAAGCAGTTTTTGATGCATATTTTGTATTGCCAGAAGTTACTGAGAAGTTTTTCAAATCCATAAAAAGCTACATGTTTCAGTTAATTATTAAATCCATATCATATTATAATTTTTTGATAATGTTTCATGAAGTGAATATTTTTAACACTGAAAAGTTAATCATGATTTAAAATTAGGGGAAAAAATGAAGGAATTTTATTTTGTAAAAAATTAATAGCTGTGTGAAATTGAGATTTTAACTTGAATAACTTTGTTTTGAGTTTGCAGTGTTTGCATAAAAAATATTAAAATTAATTTATTTCAACCATTTTATAAATGATTAATGAATGAAAAAAAGCTATGGTGGTAGACCTAAAAAGCTGACAAAATGGGTATGCTGCCATACAACACTCTTTAAAGTTAACAGATATATTTATTTACTTTGATAATCTGCTTGCTCTCTGTAGTCTCTTCCAAAAGTTAAGCAGGGCATTAAAATCAGCAAAAATCAGCTTTGATTAAAATAAAATTGTATGCGAAAGTTGCAAATGTATTTATATGTTAAAGCAAAAGAATTATATGCAACCATTGAAAAGGATAATTTCCCACACAAAAAAGTTGTGTATTGCATTTTAACAAAGCTTTAAGCTCTCCTTTTCTATCCTACAAACTAGATTAACTGTTTGCGTACCTGAGGGTTTTGAAAAAAACATAACCATAAAGCTACAAGGAGCACAATCACGCTTCAATTATGTGTCGAAAAAAGCCGAGGGGCATGATAACTCTTTTGATTACTTGTCAAGAATTTATTAAATTATTAATTAAAAAATTATTAATCACTGAGGATTTTCTAAAAGGCTGAGAGCATTTCAACAAATTGTGAGGCCTAATTCGCTGGCTCTGTTCAACACGAAATCTGAAGAGTGTGAAAGTGGCTAATGGTACGCACAGGGCCACTTTTCCGCTTAGGCACTCTAGGCAAATGCATAAAGTGCAAAAGATGTGGGGGCAAAAAAATTGGGTTAAAAAAGGGGGAAAATTAAAATTACAGCGAACATACCACTATACCTAGCAAGTCCTGAGTGAAGCGTTTCTGCTCTTACAATGGCAGTGACTCAACAAAGAATAAGGGTGTGTAAAAGTAAAAGATAGTAAAGCAATAAGCTATAAAAAAGATATCCCCTTAACTATCAGGGATAAGTTATTAAATTCTCTCCCCAGTGCCACAGTTTTTGCCCATAGGCTCGCATTGTTAGACATTTTATTGAGGAAAAAGGTGTATTTTTCCAGTAAAAATTGTATACTTTCACTGTAAAAAAAATAATAAAATTAAAATAAAAAATTTAGTCTCTCGAGTTACAATATAATAAAAAATAAATTATAATGCATCTGTTCTGTGATGTATCCTGAAACATGGTTGAACACATAAACCAATATCGCATTCAGTACATTTGTACAAAAAATTAAAAAGCTTCTATTGCAACACAGTAAAGGAAAATGACAGCAAATGAAGAATAGAAAAGAGCACACTCAAATGAAAAAATAAGAAATTGCTTAGCTATGAATTTCATCATTCCTGGAATATACCCTTTCAAATTCCTTCTCCATCTCTTCTCTGAAGTAAGTAAATTCTTTGGAAGCACTGTCAATGTCATGTTATTGTATTCCAAAGCCATGGGATTAGTTTTAAACAGAGCAGCACTATACAAAAAGTCCTCCTTTGCAAAGACGAGTATACATGTCCAGGGCATTAAAGGCACCAGCTCAGCAAAACGTGTATACACACCCGCAGCACTGAAGGGATTAACAAGTTGAAAGCAATCCATACAATAAAGTATACTCTATACCAGGGATGGCAAACCAATGGCATGTGGAAGAATATTTTTGGCACACCACTGATCAAAACAGTTTACATTTTTGTTCACAATAACAAAGTTCACTATGAAGTATTTATTACTAACAAACATGACTGATCGGTTGTGGTGTGCAATGCGGTGAGGAGCACACTTGTTTATTATTGTCTTACAATCCTAACATAAGTTATTTGTCATCTAACCTTCAACAACAGAATTCACACTGATGTTACTTTAATTTGAATTACATGTATAACTAAAACATTTACATCAATACAATGTAAAATGTATTTTCGTAGTAAATAAGGCGTTTCAAGTTTTTAGTATTTGGTTTTTTACTTTCCCAATATAATCACAAGTCAAAATTATTTGATGGCACGTCTTTACCTCGTTAAACATTTCATCAGAAAAAATGGCACATTGATCCATAAAAATTCACCACCCCTGCTCTATATTGTAATTGCAAAAAATTCATTAATTTACTGTACTAATTTACAAAAGAATGGATGGGTGGTCTGTGATTTCATGAGGTAAAAAATGATCATGAATGCCCAAACCATGCCATTATCTTTTCCTTATGATTGCCAGTCCAGGATATGGTGGGTCCATAGGTGGTGGATAACGGAAACTCTCCAAGCAGCAAAAACAAAGAAAGGTAAAAGAGTAAGAGTTAAGGGAATATCCCTCCTGAAACAAAACTGGCTAGGTAAAAGCTGAAAGAGGAAGAAGGTTGCTTTGGAAATAGTAGCGGGAGGGCTTAACAATTTGAAGTGCCTAGTGCACTGAGGAGGTTAAAAACAAACCTGGGTATGCAAATGGTAAATGATGCTTATAATAATCATGTGGACCTTTATATGAACTTGAAAAAATTTGTTCATGCTTTTAGTGAAGTGTTAAGTCATTGTAAATGTAAACACAATAGCTTCTGTTAAGGCAGATTCTTACTGACTCAAGAAGGTGAACAGGCAGAAAAATGTCTGAAGGCATTCTAAAGGTTTTCATTGGGCTTAAGATCAGTGAATGTGCTGATCATTCCTCATCAGGAAATATCCTTATTCTTCAGATACTCATTAAAAATGTTAACTTGATATAGATGGGTATTATTATTAGCTATAAGAAGGAAATTAGGGCTAATTACTATAATGTAGCTTCCTAATTGGTACTAGGTCTTCATATTGATACCTTAGCCAAGACAGAACTGTCTTAAAGGATGTCATGATTTAATATCCTGTTGAAGTTTCAACCTATACCAATATACTTTTCAGGAAAAATTTGAACTTTTCTGTGAACAGGTTCTATGTATCAAACTGTTCAGTGTCATGTCTTCATAATACTTCTATAGCTGTGTGACCATGGTTATGAACTTATGGCTGGCATTGTTTCTATCAAGTCATGGATTTAAGTCCTAGTGGTCACTGAAGATCTGTTATGTAGAGATGCGGATTCACATTTAATCTTTCTGGGCTTAGTCTTCACATTTGTGTTATGTGGAAATTAAGCTAGTAAATTTTAACTTGGATGTCGACCATGATTCAAAATTGAAGCCCCATCACCAATAGTCTTGTTTCTTCATAGTGTTACTTGAATAATCAATCATTGCACACACCACTTCTATATTTTATTTGATTTGATGGTTAGTGGAACACAAACATGTTGTACCTGAGTACATAGTTCCTTCATGTGAAGTCTTTGGTACAGAATGCTGATAGATATCTTCCCAAAAAAATTTTCAGCCATGGGGGGGGGGATATAAGTAATTGATTCTACTTAGCTACCTAATAATACAATGCTAAGCATGAAGGGGGAAGGTACCTAGCATTGATCGCTAGATAACTACTTGGAATTAATCCCATAATTGAAAAATTAATAAATGATTAATCTTGGGGGGGGGAGGAGCAACACCTTTGATTGTTTTATTGTCCTGTATCAGTGCATCCAAACAAGTTGCTTGCCAGTGCAACAACTTGCTTTCGCTCACAATCTACCATTCATTTTTCTCAGTTCACAGTTCAGTTCACTCATATTATAAAAAAAACATCCCATGAAACTTTGCACGCTAAATATTAGAATTTTAATACATTCTCAAACTTTTCAGAATGCCTGTATCTTCAACAACAGCCTAATTTCCATATATTTGGATTATCAGTCATAATTAATTGTAACATACTGTATTTGTATGTAGCCATCTACATATGAAGTGATTTTAAGTGTGCTTTTAAAATTGAACACTATATTTAGTTATTTTCTTTACTTTAAAAACCTGTTACTTCTGAAAAATTGTATAATTTATGTATTTTCTAATTTTAGAAACAATTGCCTTTTATATAATGAACCATTTAGTAATGAATACATAATTTAAGGTTTTCTAAAGTTACACCTTTAAAAAAAATTTAAAGAAGGATTTAATATATAAAAATTTAATGAATGATATAATTTCATATATGTTTTTTGTCTAACATTCTATACAGTTTGCTAAGTTTCTTATATTTTTATTTCTTTTGCATACTAATTTTCATACTTTTTGACTGTTTTAATGGTTTTACTTGTCAGCTTTTAATTAGATTCAGATATATTTTTAAAATAAAATATAATTTCATGAATTTTTAAAGAAAAAATACAATTTATTTCTCTTTTGCAGTTAAGTTTTTAGAAGTCATCAAGCCCTTTTGTGGCATTTTGCCTGAAGTAGCAAAGCCTGAGAGAAAGGTAAGATATTTTTTATATGTTACATATTTAAAAGTTATCAGATCTTTAAAATCCACTTGAGAATTTTTTATTTATTCAGTCAATTTTAAAGAAGTCTTGTAGGATATTTGGCCGTGGTGGCCAAGTGGTCTAGGCATCGGATCATGGCTAGCGTGTCATAAGTTCGATCCCAGTACCACTAAAGATCTGCCGTTGTAGGGGAGCGATGCACGTATAATCTGTCGTGAGCTCAAACGTCCTCCCGTTGGTGTGGTGTGGTAGTTAGGAGAGGGGGGCAGCTCAGGTGTCGTCCGCGTCACTTGACCATAGTTGAAAATTACACAGACCGTCGCCAAAAGCCCTCGTGTTGCTAATCAGTGCGACGCTAATATTCACTTACTTACTTGTAGGATATTTAAATTGTCTGAAGTATATATTTTTCCATTTCAATACATACTTGTAAAAAGATTTTTAGTTAATTCAGTATTTCATTTGCTTTAAAGCTTAAAATTTTTTGGACCTGAATTTTTCAGGACATCTTTTTGTAAATGCATTTTGTGATATGTCATACTGACATCTCACTGTGGCTCATATATTGCTGATGTGAAAACTCCAAAGCTCATCAGAAATGAGGAATCAAGTAGCATTTACTTAAAATTGAATCCTTTTTCAAGGATGATGCCCAGTCAAATGAAACGCTATTTACATCTTTTCATGTAGAACATAATGTTCCTTCCGATTGCCACCTATCATGCCAGTTCTTTTTTTCCGAAAATGTTTCAAAGTCTGGCATTGCTAAGCAGTAGGGTTGTGCAAGAACTGAAACATCTGTTGTGATAAGTGAACTAATTTCTATTCGGAAATATGATTTAATGTGTAAAACAAGGTTTTTTGCAACAGTATTTGATGAGAGTAATGGTACAGGCTAGAAATATTTTGTCATTTACATTGATCTGGTAAAATGATTTATTCAAAGGGGTGGTCTATTTGGAGTTCCAAATCTTTTTGGAGATTCCACCAGAGTCTACTCATTATGAACAAATTTTAAAATGCAGGTTACCATTTGAACATTTAATTTCATGTATGGCAATTAATGCTACAGTAATGCAGGGGATAATTGGATGTGTTACCTAAATGACCCAATTGGATTCGTTGGGGTGGGGGAGAAGTTTAATAAGTATGGGTTGTTTTGTCAATAAATTTTGAAATCGGAGAAGGATATTGTCTCTTTACCATTAAAGGTTGGTGAGGTGCTTGTGGATATATTTCATCTACAAAAAGTGTCAGAAGAAAATAGGCACAACACAGTTTTCAGAGTTTACACAATAAAGAACCCCATTTGATAGTATAAAAACTTTCCAGTTTAGAGCTCATTGGTGAGGTGTAGATTTGGTGGAGGGGAGCCAGTTTGGGTATCTTATCACTTGATCATAGTTAAAATTTGGAAAATAACTTTCAAGCATATGAATGTAAAAAAGGAATTCAATTGTATTTGGGCATACTGAAAGAGGAAAAATACGCATTTTTTATGCTGTATATTGTATTGACAAATGCATTTCTTGTGATGGCCAATATATAGCTTGTTATTTTGAAACTCCAAAGCATGTTGCAAATAAGAAATAAAGTAACAGTAACTTTTTTAAAGTCAAAATAGATTACACTTTTCTACTCTATTTCTTTTTTCACTTTCCTGTATTTAAAAATTCAGATTATTCTGGAAAATACAATTAAATGCTGTCTACACAAGCAAAACAATTGCATGTTGTGAATCATTGAGGTTTCTCCAAAGTCTAGTACACTCTGTAACTTCAATTTTCGTGAAAGTAATAATATTCACAAGTATTACGAAGCTTATTCTATTTTTAACACTCCTTTCAAAGCATAATGAATGTTGCTTTATCTTTAACTTCAATTTATTTTACACAGGATCTCTGTTAGTTTTGTTAGATATTCCAATCTATCAGCATTATATCCTTAGTACACATTCTATAGTATACTTTATACTTACTGCACAATCACATTTAAAAAGTATTGATATTTTTCTGATTATTTAAGATCTATACCTAAAAACATTTTCAATAAAATTTTAAGAAGTTTGAACCAGTCCAATTCATATATAGTTAATTAATATCTTATACCAATATAGTTTAGTTGGGTTTTCTGTATTGTATCCTGAATTAAACATTAATAATATGATAAAAAAATTTTCTTTTTAATGCTGTATAGAATTTTCTTATTTCCTTTTCTGTTTAAATGAAAGTTTTGAAAAGTATTATGTATTGCAATATTTTATCTTTTTAATGGTATTGTTACATACTTTTAAATGTCCTTAATTGATTCCTATGAATTAAAATTATTTATAATTTTCTTAAATAACTAAATTAGAATATTTGATTTTTACAAAATTTATGTGATTACTTAATTTCAGATTCAATTTCGTGAAAAAGTACTATGGACAGCAATCACATTATTCATTTTCCTTGTTTGCTGCCAGGTAAGCCTTCATTATTATGTAAACTTTGAGCTTAATAGTTTTACATGCTAAAAACAAAATTCAGATTGAGTACATTTTTAAATGCATTTTATTGTGATATCGGTCGGGTTATTTTTCAGTTAAATTGGTCTTATGTATATTATAAATATTTACTTTGTATGTTACTTAAGCATAAAATGTATTTGATTAAATTTCAGAATAATTAATTAAATAAATGATAAAATGTTCCAAAATGATTTTAATTTAAGTGTAATAAAAGATTTATAAGTGCACTGTTTATTTAAAATTTTATTCTTCATCAATGCAATTTCTTACTAAATGAAGAGTTTTATTAAAATATTTATACAAAGCAATACTTTTACTTTTAAAAAGTACTTAAATTCCAAAGATATTGTCCTAAAATTTTAAATTGTATATATTTTTAAATAAAAATGATTTTTCTCTTTTGTATTTTTATTCCTTTGCAGTAATTTTTTCTATTTAATGCATGCATTACTGCAGAGTTGGTTTCAGTTGTATAGGTGGAATTTCTTTTCGTTTTCGTGATATATTGCTATAACTTCAGCTTTAAAATTATGCTTTGTCAAATTTTTCTGAGTGCTCTATGAAAAGTTTTTTTGTGCTAGTTTAGCTTTTGGTCTCAGGGGGGCATGTTTTCAATGAGATACGAGCCTTTCTAAAGACTATTTAATTTTTCCTGTTGTACAATTGATAAAATCACTCAAAATTCATAAAAATATATTGTATTGAATTTTTGATTAAAAAACCAAGTCCCCTCTTATTTTTTTTCTCAATAAGCTTATGGATATGACTATCATTGCAAATGTTAATTAAGATCGAAGAATTGCCAATATGAAATTTTGGTAAACATTTTAATTATGATTTTGAGTTTTTGATTTTATTGAATAATATAATAGTTAAATTTGCTTTTATAGTTAAACATCAGCCACCATGAATTGTTATTCAATACAAGTGTACACATTAGTTTAACATAAATTCAAATATTTTCTTAATTAAATACTTATTGGAATCTTTGTTTAAATTTAAGAGGAAAGTTTGCCTATGGCATAGAATTTTTATTAACTTCTTGCTTTTACACATTTTTTTTTTTAAAAAACCTTTCATAATGGTGAATATTGTATTGTGAATCATAATTTGTTTTAAATGCAAGTGCATAAAGTATATTTGTCTCCCCCCCTCCTCTTTACTGTAACTTATTTTCTTGTATTGTTTACTTTTTAGTTCTAATTTTTCTTGCATTCAGAAAGGTTAAAAAATATTTAAATTCATTTAAAATGTATTAAATTTCTTGATACTAAAACTTTTTTTTCTTTAGATACCTTTGTTCGGTATTATGTCATCAGATTCTGCCGATCCTTTCTATTGGATGCGTGTAATTCTAGCTTCAAACAGAGGAACTCTTATGGAACTTGGTATTTCACCAATTGTCACATCAGGCCTCATCATGCAACTGCTTGCTGGGGCAAAAATCATTGAAGTTGGTGACACTCCTAAAGATCGAGCCTTGTTCAATGGAGCACAGAAATGTAATAATCAATTTTTTTCACTGTCATATGTAAATTGAGATTGATATGTATTAATTAAATTACAAATTCACCTTAATGAATTTTTAGAATTTTTATTGGGGAAGCAATATTTTTTTATTGATATGGCATAATTAAGCCTTTTTATATTTACAATTTATAGATTTTTTGTTTTTTCTGAACTATTTTGTAATTCCCCACTCCTTCCCCCAGATACAGATGCATTTGAAAAACTTTTTATGCTCAGAATAGATTTAATTTGCTGATGTGCAGATTAATTTATAAAGGAGTAGATTTTGTGAGAATTCATTTATTTGATTGATATATTTGTGTTAATTAGAATTGTTAATCAAATCTTAGATTAGATTTCTTTTCATAAACATATCTTGGGTGACATAATTTTAAAATTGTACACGCATGATGTATATTAATTTAGTTTTGAAATTTAATTTCTGAATACACATCCTCATTTCAGTGTTTGGTATGGTGATAACTATTGGCCAGGCTATCGTTTATGTGATGACTGGCATGTATGGTGATCCTGCTGATATTGGAGCTGGTGTTTGCATCCTTATCATTATTCAGGTATTATTAACTTCTTGATTTATTTCTTGTAGAACACTTTTGTAAAATGAATATTTGTAATAAAATCTTTATAAATTGTATTTTCAGCTGTTTGTTGCTGGTCTTATTGTTTTGCTTTTGGATGAATTGCTGCAGAAGGGATATGGTTTGGGATCTGGTATTTCACTTTTCATTGCTACCAATATTTGTGAAACAATTGTATGGAAAGCTTTCAGTCCAGCTACCGTAAATACAGGAAGAGGTGATTTGATACATTTTTCCTTTTTAAGTCATATTTATAAAGAAATTAATTGATTCAAATCTTATGAAAGCTCCCTATTTCACTGAAAAATAATTTATATATATATTCAGATTCTTTTAATCTAGGTTTTTGAATGACAAGTGTCAAAATAATTACTTCTAATGATTTTGGAGATTATTGTAGGATTCAGTGATCTATCCTATCTCATTGAAACTTTTAATTACATAATAGATTAGATTTTAGATTATTAAATTCTTAACCATTCTGATTTATCTTTCTATCCTTGTCAAGGTTCATTTTTCAATGGACTAAATGATAATATGATAAATGCAATCATGTGTTCTCAATTGAATTCAAAATTAACATCAAACTCGTACTTGTTGTTTTATTTGTGCAATTTAGGTAAGACATTTACTTTGATTATTGGGTAAAGATGTTCAAGTATTAAGATTTCTCAGTTTTTCAAAATTATATTATACATGTATTTTTAAATTAAGTGCATTTTGTTTGCCGTTGTGCATTGTTGACAAATATATAGTTTTTAAAAGAAAATTTCCTAAAAAGGTAAAGTTGGCATTATCAAAGCACATGAATTGTTTGGTTGGAAACACAGGATTGCGTTTATCATGTGACTATGTCACAAATTTAATCCATTGGTTCATTAGCATCACTGAGCTGCTTTTCTATGGATCATTAAAATCTAAACTTTGTCTTTCAAACTTTCAAATTCAGCTGTATAATATATATATATTTATATATATATATATACACTGTGGTGTCCAAAAGTTAAGCATAAATCATAAAATGCGAAAAACATGGAGTAAATATTCGTAAAATTATTCCAAATTTCTTGCAGATATTAATTGGGTGAAGAAGAAACATTGGATTTATGCAAAACTTTTCAGTCGACTAACGTCCTGCACGAAACACCGGCACATGTCGGAACACGGAGAAACCGATTCACGCAGCATAGGCAGTTCAGACAAAGAAGACCGACAGTTTGCATTCCCCTCACATCTGCGCATAAACGCGCTCGTTTGAAACATCAACATTGGAGTGTTGGAGAGTGGGCCAATATGATGTTCAGTGATGAGTCCCGGTTTAGTCTGAGTTGTGATTCTCGGCGGGTAACGATATGGAGAGAATGTGGAACACGTTTTGAACCAAGAAACATAACAGAAAGACATCATTTTCCATTAAGGGGAGTAATGGTATGGGAAGGCATCATGATGGACGGCCACACAGACCTCCATTTCTTTGACATGGTGTCTGTGACTGCTCAAAGATACAGAGATGAAGTTCTTGAGCCTTATGTTCGCTTGTTTCACGGTGCTGTCGGCCCTGACTTCATATTTATGGATGATAATGCGCCATGTCACCAAGCGGTGCTGATTGATGACTTCCTTGAAACGGAAAACATCCAGCGCATGTCGTTGCCTCCGAACTCCCCTGATTTAAATCCTATCAAGCATGTATGGGATATGCTCGGGAGACAAATTACAGCCCTTTTGCACCCACCAAGCTCTGTTACAAAACTGAAGAGAGCTCTCCAAGAAGCTTGGAACCATTTGAGCCCACAACTCATTCATCATCTCATAGCAAGTATGATAAATCGTTGTGCAGCGTGCCTGGCTGTCAGAGGTGACCACACGCCTTATTAAACTGCAGCATCAGTATTTTATTTAATGTTTTCTTTCATTTTTTCTTTAAAGTGTGAATCCTTGCTATGCTCAGTTTTTTTCAAACTGCTACTGTGGATAATAAAATTAATTATTATCCTTTTGATTCGCTTCCTTATTTTATAACCGTTTTACACTCGCATATCACGTTTCCCCCATTCTGATTTATAGTTCTTTCTTTATTCACATAATTATTAATTATGCTTAATTTTTGGACACCAGTGTATATATATATATAAAATACACATTTCTTATATTCATAGATTGATAATTTGTGAAAATTAATGCCCCCTTTTTATAAAATAGTCTTAAATTTAAGCAGTTATTAACCACAGACTTAATAGAGATCAAATTTAAAAGATACTGCATGTAAAATACTGAATGCCTAGGAGAAAGGGGCAGGGGCACCCCTTGAAAAACTGAATTCTTTAACAGTCTTTTGTGTGCTATTCTGGGAATAACTTCAGATTTTTGAAACTTAAAATTTTGAAATAATGCTTCTACTCTTGTGCAGGATGGGAAGTAGATTTGAAGTAGCTACTTAAATCAGATTTACTTGTTAATAGCTATTTTATTGATAAAAAATGGAAAATTATTAAATGAAACATGAAAATTGGTATTATATTAAAATATATTAAGACATAAAAATAGAGCTGAATGAAATATTTAAAAATCTTGAATGTATGAGCAAGAAGTAAAATGTAGTGTTCAGGCATGGGGGAAAAGAAAATATTCATGAAGCAATATTATACTATATTTATAAAATGTTAAAAGTGCCAAACTGTTTCTCTAGTGTTGTAGATAGTTAAAAGCTGTTTATTTTGATTAAACTTGTTGAAATGATTTCAACACAATTTTTTGAAATTCACACATAATAGAAATGTAATAAGATTTATTACAGTAATATTCTTCAAAACTTATTTTTAAAGCAGAGAGAATTTGCATTTGTATTCAATGGATTTTATGTAGTCTTTTTCATGTTTATCAGAAAGCAAGGTAGTGGCTGCAGTAGCTGATACTCATGGTTGCAAACTCATCACATTTTGATCTTGATTCTTTAAAGACCTGTTATATAAAGATTGATGCATGCAAACTATAGAGGCCCAGTCTTTACATTGATGGGCTGTGGAAGTTTAGAGACTGAAGTGCCAATTCACATATAGGTTACATCATCACTTGCTGTGGTTCAAAATTTTGAAGTCCTTTGGTTATTTTTGTTGTTGAACAATTGGTCATTTATGTAAATTAAAATTCCTTAATGTATTGAAGCTTATGAGATTTAAAAATGTTTTATATTGTTATTGTATTATTTAAATTGTAAATTTCAAACTGTTGAAACCTGTGTATTTATGTTCCTCTATGTTTGAATTTAAATTATCTTGTATCATATCTGTAACTATATATCTTTACATTTTTATGGCTAATCTTTTTTAAGTATTTGTCTTGATATCTTATAAATTGTAGTTAAATTTTTGTAAGAACTTGTCTTCAATTGTTAATAGTTTTAGTTATTAATAATATAAGTAGTCTAACATATGTCATAATTTTTATAGGTACTGAATTTGAAGGTGCTATTATTGCCTTATTTCATCTACTTGCTACTCGAAATGACAAAGTCCGAGCTCTCAGAGAGGCTTTCTACAGACAGAATCTCCCAAATCTTATGAATCTGCTTGCTACAGTCTTAGTGTTTGCAATAGTTATATATTTCCAAGTATGTACATTTCAAGATTTTCTTTTGTTTTACAATTAATTTGAGATAAAACAATAGCAAATTTGCTGAAATCAACTAAATTATTAATTATTATTTCTGAGTTTTTGAAAGTTTAATTTTTTTGTGTGGTGCTTCATTTAAATTGTCAGTAAATTCTTAAGTTGGAATATTTGTATTTAAAACTTTTAAAGTATTAAAATGAAAAATTTATTTTCTTAAAAATTTTAGTGAAACATGAGTAACATAGATGCTAATTTGTATAATCATAAATTCTTGAATTTGTTTGATATATTTTACCATTCTAAAATTCTGATTTGTTTTTGTTTTAGGGCTTCCGAGTAGATCTTCCTATCAAGTCAGCACGTTACAGAGGACAATACAGTTCCTATCCAATCAAATTATTTTATACTTCTAACATTCCAATTATTCTACAATCTGCTCTCGTTTCAAATCTTTACGTTATATCTCAGGTATGTTTTCTAGGCTTTACAATTGTTATTCAAATTTTGATTATATTTGATGTATTATACTTAATCTTGATGATAAGTCTGATAAAATTTATTTTTAAATTGTGGCCATTTTTAAATAACCAATAACAAGAAATCTCATTAAAAGATTTTAAAAAGTTGTGAAAGTTCTAAGGGCTGTGAAATATTTTGAGCAATATTTTAATAAAATTAAAAAAAATAATTTTTTATTTGCCTTAAAAAATTATTTGCCTTAAAAAAAACTAGGTTTGCAAATTTTTTTATATTTTATTAAATATGTCAACATGTAACATTATTTAATAGTGTTTTAAGTTATTTTAGTTTGAAGAAATTAGTCTTAAGATTCGTAATTCTATTCTCCAAAGAAATTTTGATAATCACTTGAGGAACTTTAGTTTTCTACATAGAAATTACAATGTTGATCACACTCAAAATATCTTTATTGGAATGCACTTAGTGTCTTTTTCATTCCTGTATCGAACTGATGACTGATTTGTTCCTAGACAGGAAATGCATGAGTTGCAATAGGGGCACAGCTTTTTCTCGATATATATATTTATTTTTGTTTGTTATTGTAATATTTAGTATTAATTTTTAGTCATTTATACAAGACATTTATATATTTATAGATGCTTGCTGTGAAATTTAGTGGAAATTTCCTTGTGAATTTATTAGGAGTATGGGCGGTAAGTTGATATTTGTTCATAATTATGTAAAAATTAAAATCTTTGATTTAGGTTACATTTATCTTTTTAGTTATATTTTTTGTTCTGCATACTGTACTGTCTAATAATGACAAAATATATTTTCAAATGTATAAATAGTATTATAAATAGGAATTTGATTGTATTAACCCACCTTATTTTCTGGTGTATATAAAAAGTACACATATATATGATGTATCATTGTCATTTCTCATAGTGGTCAATATCTTATTTATCTTCTAAAAACTCCAATAGTGTTGCAAGTAAGAAACCTAACAATATTTGTTAAAAATTGGATAAATTTGTTTCTGAATGATTCCTAATCAGATGTAGTCAGGGCTAAGTGCTGTTTAAACATTGTATAATGTTCCTTTAATTTCAATCTGTCACTTAGGTTTTTTTAGAAGATGCTCCTAAACCCTGCATTGTCAAATAATATGAAGCAGCTGTGAGCAGTTCGGTACTAGTTAGCCATTACAGTAAAGTTGTCAGAAGAAAAATTAAATTGTGTGTATGCCAGCTAAGCACAAACTGTCAGGTGAATAAAACTTATAGCCTCTTCTTAAAGACACAGAGGGCAATCAGGGGTGTTTTTCACTCCAAATGGGTGTAGGTGTTGCTGAAGAAAGTCATGACCTGTTAATCTAAAACAAAATGTCACTAGAAATAAATGTAAACTTCCAAGAAAAGAAAATGTGATGAAACTGTGACACAAGATCATTAAGGGGAGAATAAAACTTTCATATCTGCAAAATGCTATGGAATTTTAACAAGAAATGAAGAAAATTTCTTTTCTCTATAACAACAAAATTTTCTTTTAATTTCTTTTTACCAGTATTTGATAATATAAATGCAACTTTGTAAACAGGGACTCTTTATGTACATAAAAACTGAGGCAGATTTGCGAGATGAATAATTTTTTTATTTACTGCAGAACTAATGAAATAGTACAGCACTTTTTTAAAGCTATGTAACTCTGATACTTTCTTTCATTTTTGTACAATTTAATGTGATTATACTGTATTTCCAATCGTTGGAGAGGTTTTGTAAAATGTTCCTATTGCAGACCTTACAGAAATTGATTCTGGTGAATTTAGCATAATAAAATATTTTGATTTCCTTGCACACTAAAAGTATTGAAAGAAAGTGAAATGTTTAATCCTTTAAGCGGTCAATTATTTTACCAGAAATGCTTCCAAAAAAGGCATATTTTTTAATTGCATATAATTAAGAATAGAATTAATAGAGAATAAGAATATTAAGAATTTTTAAAAATTTTTTCACTTTTAATGCTTTTACAACATTTTTTATTTTACAATTTTGGACACAACACCCCCTAAATGTTTGCTTTTTTCAAGTACATTCTGCATGCAGTAAAGAATGGCTTACAAGTTCTGCAAAAATTTCTCTAATACTTACTGTGAATTTTGAAGTTTACAATTTTCCAAACAGTTCAGAAGTCTTTTTGTGTATGGTACAATTTGAAGCATGGTGTAATGCAAAGTCCTACATAACAATCAGGGCAGAAATAACGTGTTTCTTTTCGGATTCTCTTTCCATTCTCATTTCTTTTCGAGCAGCACACTGTGCATTGTCTTGCAGGTCTCAGTTTTTTATCTGTGGGTGCAATTATTTCCAAAAAGTCTCTCTGGTTAATCTCAGAGGATTAGGCTCTGAATTTGGTCGTCCACGGTGGAAATTTAGTCCTGAATGATATTTTTCAATTACACGGTCAATGAGATCAAGTCTAAATTCTAGTTGCGTGTTTTTTCCTCCGTTTTTACGGTAGACAACATATGAGTTCCATACAGCAATGTCGAAAATATGGGAAAAAATCTTTCTGTAAAATTTTTTACCCTTTTTTCTTTATAATTTCAAAACTTTTCAAATTTTGGTCCATGCGGTCTATTCCTCCCATAGTATTATTATAGTCCATGACAATTTTCTGTTTTTCTTTCATTTCAGAGCGGACTTGAATTTGTTCCATTTCAGTATTGTGAATTGTGGAAAGTAATGAAACTTTTTTCTATCCATCCACTTCATCACAGTAACTTTTCCTCTCTGAAAAGCTATAATCTCTCCTTTTTTCAATTTTTTTTCTGCATTTCCTTGGGGACTTCTTTTCTCTTGAGGTTTAGTGTGCCGTATGTGTCCGTTCGACATGAAACAAGTTTGTCTGCTAATTCCGGCGAAGAATAATAGTCTGTTGTAAGACAGTATCCTTTATGAAGCAAAGGCTCCATCATTGTCAGGACAATTTGTGATGAAAAGCAGAGTTTAGAATACTCAGGTTTCAGAATAGTGTCTGTACCTGTATATATAATTATTGACCAGACATAACCAGAAATAGATTCACACAACATAAAACATTTTACTCCAAATCTAGCTCTTTTGAGTGGAATAAATTGTTTTCATCTTAGTCGTCCTTTGAAGAGCATAAGGCTCTCATCTATTGTTACATCTTGCTCTGGTGTCACCGTTTCACTAAATTTCTCATTGAGATGTTTCAGAACTGGCCAAACTTTTACTAATTTTGGGCATTCGTGATTTTGTGGGTCAAATGCTGCATTATCAGAAAAATGCAAGTAGCGTTGCAAAAGGCAGAATCGGCGATGAGACATTATTTTAGAGAAAAAAGGTGTATTAGTTGAATATCTTTTGCTCCAATAATGATTAATTCCAGGTTTCTTAACAATTCCTTGAAGTATATTGAGAGCGAAAAATACATGCAACTCTTCCACAGTAGTTTCTACCCAAAATTTACTCTTTGAGAAATGTCTTGCAACACTGAATTGGATGCACTGTTTAGCATATGTATTTGTCTCTTCCACAATTTTGCTCATGAGTGAAAAATCAATTAATGTTTCATAAAATTGTAGAACATCAGAAGTGTCGTCAAATTGTACATGCACAGAGGGAATACCAGAAAATTTAAATTGAGGACACGGAACAGGTGGATTTTTCACATCAACCTCGGTAAAAATTCTTGCAGAACTCAAATCTTCCATCAGAGCTGAGCTCACTGCACGAGTCATCTGAGGAATAATCCAAATAATTAGAAGAAATATCTGTATCTGTATCAGAATGTAGTTCATAATCTAACAAGAAAGTATTTTCGTCGTCTATTCCATCCATAATTTCCATAAGATTCACAAGCACAGCATACAATAGAACAAAAATTTCAAAGAAAAGTTCCCGCTACATAGAAAACCCCGGATGAAAAGCATTTAATTTACATGGACAAGCCACGCCATCTGTTGAAAAATAATAATACTAAATAGTCTCTTTCAATAATGAAAAATGCGGGCAAACCAGATAAGGAAAGGAGAAAATATCGATGCCCGTACGCCGTACGGGCAAACCAGATGAGGCCAATTTCGGGTAGCACGTACACTGTATGGGCAAACTGCTTAAAGGGTTAATGATGATCGTGAAAAGTATTGATGAATTTTAAATGGTTTTGTTTGTAAAAGAAGGATCTGTTACTTTTGGTAGTAAGTCTTTGATCCACAGTGGGAAATAATAAAGACACCTATGGGTTTTATAAATATCAAATTGTATTCTCTAATGAACATTTCTTAGTTTTGTTAAAATTTAAATTTATAGTAATCTTATTTTAGTGTCAGATTGTAATGGAAGTTTTAGAAAGAGTTGCAAGTTAAAGAATATAATTTCCCTTCATCAGTTTTTTAGGAACTATAATTTTAACTGGAAAATTCTTATGAAATCTTTCTCTTTCGAGCTAATTAAAAAATTTTTTTCTAGATAAGATGTGTAGGTAATTTATGCTCTGTTTAGATCACTTTCAAATGATCTTTGAAATTTTTATTTATGAAAAGTGATTATATGTTAAGTATCATTATGAAATTTCTTAGGATGTTGGTGGAGCAGGACCTGCAAGAGCATATCCTATTGGAGGTTTGTGCTACTACTTATCACCACCTGAAAACTTAGCACATATTTTTGAGGATCCAGTTCATGCTGTTCTCTACATTGTCTTTATGTTGGGATCATGCGCATTCTTCTCCAAAACCTGGATTGAAGTTTCTGGTTCAAGTGCAAAAGATGTAAGTAAATGCTTAACAAATGTTTGCATTTTGGTAAATCTGGAAAATTTTATCTTTCTGTTTGATTTCTCTTCCCGTATACATCTAATGTAGCAATGGTTTTTCATGTTTTCTTGAGGGAAACAGTTTTGAAATCTTAGTGTTTTGCCTCTAATGCTCAATTAAAAAGCATCCTAAATATTTACATTGAATTTAAATAGCTGTTTGTATATATTTATGTATAATTTTGCTAAATGCAAAATTTATTCACAAAACATTAACATCGAAAATACAATGTTCACAAAATGTTTATATTATAATAGATATGAGAATAAGAATTAAAAATTGTCAAAATTTTGAAAGTCGAAGATTTTCTGTTTATAGTGTATTGGTCAAGTATATAACATTTGCAATTTAATCAACTAATCTACATCAAGTATGCTAATTTTTTAAAAATTGTTATGAATTTGATAAATATTGAAAGGAAAGCTTGAGTTGGAAAAAATGTTAAATCAAGCCTAGTAAGTAGTGAATATTATTCAATATTTTAATTTATCAAGTTTGACTCAAATCTTGGTGTTCCTGTTTCATTTATATTAAGCTTTTAAATGTTAAAAATTATCCTTGGTTAGAGAAATTCAATCCTTACCATAAAAGCAACATTTGTTTTGCAATGTTTACAAATTGTTACATTTTTTAATGCTTTCAATAAAAATGTTAGAGAAATTTTAATATTATAATCTAAAAACTTTTAACAACTTCAACCAAGTCACAATATAACTATTAACCTAATTTTTACATAGATTGAATAATAGTTTAATTTATTATATTTATTAAATTCTTAATTTGATGCTATAATTGTATTTTTAATTTATAAAAAAACCCTGGTTTTTATTGACTGTTTAATTTAAATGATTAAAACTTTTAGGTTGCCAAGCAATTAAAAGAACAGCAGATGGTAATGAGAGGCCACAGAGAAAAATCAATGATTCATGAATTGAATCGCTACATTCCAACAGCTGCTGCTTTTGGTGGCCTGTGCATTGGCGCATTATCTGTATTAGCAGATTTTCTAGGTAAGAAAAGATTGAATGTATTTTCTTTTATTTTTTTGCTATCCATTTCCTTTTTATACCAGTAATTTTTCATTTAATATCACAGAATATGGCCATGTTTCATGGCTATTGATCAATAAATTCATTGAACATTACATTTTTTGTTTCATTATGATATAGTAAAAAAAAATGTTAATTTTATGACAAAATAATTTACCAAGAATCAAGTACCAGTATTTAATTCTAAGTTTTGTAACATGTCTATTTTGTTAAATGACTTAAATATTTTCATACTTTATACATGAAAAAACATTCTTCAAATAATGTTCTGTTTCACAAAAGCATGCATCTTTTTTGACAAATTACTTATGAATTATTCATTTTGTAACAAGGTTTACTGTTATCCTAAACTAAACTGCTAACATGGTGATATTTTATGAATTGATGTTTTGATATTTTGTAGATGTACTTACTCGTGCATTTAATGCAGTATTGGTAATGTTGATAAAAGTCTCCATTGTTTTTGTTCAACTGATTGAATTTATTAATGGCGCAAACTTTTTGATACCTTGGCTACATTCATATATGTAAAACTTTGGTTTTTCTTTGCAGGTGCCATTGGAAGTGGTACTGGTATTTTGCTGGCAGTTACAATTATCTACCAGTACTTTGAAATCTTTGTGAAAGAGCAAAGTGAAATGGGAGGAATGAGCACGCTACTTTTCTAAATTGAACTTTATATCAAAATCAGAGATTTTACATTATTTCATTTGATGTGGTACATGCTGTATCTCTCATCTCACCGAAAAATAAAACCTTGAGTGTGTAACTTATGTGTGAATTAGCCATTTATTTTAAAATTAACACTCCTGTGTATTTATTTACATTTGTTAAACCTCTCATTGTATCAATTAATTGCACAAATATTTTTGTAGAATTGTATTTCTAATTTTCTAGTTGTTCTTAAATTATACAATGGTTTATTTGATGTCATGCTAAAAATAGTAGTATATTCAAGTTAATTATCCAGCTCTAAAATCTTGAAATACTTATTTTATAATTGGAATTAGTTTGGAACCTGCAGATATGAATTATTGAATCTACTGCTAGTGTCCATTTTGTCCCAGCTAATCATTTTATGCAATTTTATGGCTTATATTAAAATAAAATGCATTGGCTACTTTTTTAATGTATTTTATATAATGATCCTGAGAAGATTGTAAGGTTATTGTAAAATATGTATGGTAAAAAAAGAATGTACTCCTAATGATGAAGGATCAATTGCTGTATTAAATCAGTTACTCATTTTACATTCTAATTATTAAAAGTATCTAACTTTAGCTTGAACACTCAGTTACGTAAATAATTACTAATGAACTATTTTTCACTTAAAGATAGCTGTCAAAAAATCAAACTATTATATGATTATATACTAATTGCAAGAAATGTTTTTTCTGTAACAATAGTAAGATTCATGCCAAACATGTTTACTGCTCTAAAGATTGTTTCAAGAAGTGAAAATAAATGTAGTTCCACAATGAGTGGGCTCTGATTGAGTGTCATTTTAACAATTGGCTTATCAAAATCATTTAAATAAACAAAAACCACCCTTGGTGTTCATTAATATAAACCTATGGAATCAGATTACTATTAGATTTTTCTGAATAATTGTTTAGGTTATAAAACATTTTAAAAAATTAATATGAAGCTTATGATTGCTAATTGATCATAAGGTACCAGTTAAAATTTATTTACATTATGTACAATTGAAGCAATACAAAATATGACATCAGTGTTTCAAAATGGTTTGTCTGTTCATGCATATAGTACGCTCTGTGTATAGTTACTGATGTGAGGAGCATTTAAAAAATCTCCATTAGTGTAATCTCCAAATTCAATTTTGATTAAATACAAAACATTTTCATTTGTATTAGTCAATAATAAGTAATTTAAAAACTAAAGTTTGATCATGCTCTTGTGGCAGCAGTAGCCTAGTAGTCAAAATAAAGGACTCATGACCAGTGTGTCATGAGTTTGCTCCTATTACTGCTGAAGACTTACTGTGTTGGGGAGAAGGACAATGCATGTTAACTATGTCAAACCTCAAACATCCTCCTTTTGGTGTGGCATGGAAATTAGGAGAGGGGGTGCCAACTCAGGTGTTGTCTTTGTCTCTTGACCATGGTTAAGAATTACAAGGTCCATCTCTAAAAGCCCTTGAATAGCTGAATAGCATGACATTAATATTCACTCACTCTCTTGATCATACTGTTCAATTTTTGTATTAAGAATAATTGAGATAATCAAGTGGTCAGAATAATGGAACGTTTGTCAATGAATTATTTTGTGATGAGGCTCCAGAAGCAATTTATGGAATTCTCCTACATGACTGCAAACGTTTAACCTGATAGAATTTTTTTGGGGAGAAATCTAATGCATTGAAAACGAATAATAAATTAAGTGAATTTTGGTTTGATAAAGTTTTTGTCGTTATTTGTGCATCCATGTGCAAAGAAAGGGGATGGTTTCATGTGGAGCATGAATAATATATTTTTAAGAGTGTCAAAAGGGACTATATATATGCTTAGACTGCTAGTTGAATTCCAAAAAAATCCCCCTTTATATTTAAGACTTTATTGGCTTGCACCAAGCTCAGAATAATGTCAAACTTGGTATGTGAAGTATATCAAGTGGAAGCATGGATATGGAGTGTATCAAGTTGAAGCAGCTGATATGTTGTTAATACAAATGCTTAATGAGAAGCAGGCTTTCATTTGCATTATGTTTATAAATGCATACTTGCGATTCATTTTAGAATGGCATGTTTGAGTTTACTATCAAGAGAAGAATAAATAATACTTTAAATAAATATGGTCTATTTTTGTTGTATGCATATTCCAATAAGAGATGCATAACTGTCATATTTTGATATTTATCAGCATTTGTTCTACATGAATCCGTTCTAATAATCTATGTGTGCTTAAATATTTATAAATCTAAATTAGTTGCAATGCTTCTAACTAAATATTTCCAGTATATGTGAAGTAACATAGAAATGATTTTTTTTTGGTTATATTTATGCATCCTTTCTCAGTTGCGCTTGTGGTTTCATAGTTATAAGATATCAATGCATTATATAAATTAATCAAACATAACTGTATTTTAGTACGAGTTCTCATGGTCTTCAAAATTTATTCATGCTAGCGTATATGTAATAACTATTGTTAAAAAGCTTTCAAATTAGTTGTTCTTGAAAAAGGTTTCAAATATGCTTGCCTACAATTTTTTATTTTAGAAAAGTGGAAATAATGTTGAATAGTAAAATTAAATTGTTATTAAATGCTTTTGACACACATACAATGTTGAATCAGTGATTAAAATGAACATTAAGTAATTGAATGCCATAAATGAAATTTTGTAAAATTATTTTTATGTAAAATAAGGATAATTACATTAGATAATTCTTATGTTAAAGATAACTTTATGCAAGTATAACATCTATTTAGAAATGAAATGCATTATAAGTGTTAATGTTCTTGAATTTATAAAAATGACTTGCCTATCAAGAAAATGTATCATTAGTTTTATATTAATTTTGGAATCTTGAACAGAAACTGATAAGTGGTTTTTATATTTGTAACTTGATACACATTTATAAATCCTTATGCGGCCATGGTATCTATGTGTCTATGAACATTAACTCATGGCTTACATTGTCAAGTCTTGGGTTCAAGTCCTGGTGCCACTAGAGACCTGCCATGTAGAGGGATTGATGGATACTAAATTTATTGAGGCTCAAAATCCTCCATGTTAACATGGTATGGAAGTTTGGAGAGTAGTTCAATGGCACATACACACAGGTATCACCCTTGTCACTTGACTGCAATTCAAAATTGCAACGTCCATTGCCAATAGCTCTTGTATAGTTTCAGAGTGTAACATTAATATGCAACCAGTCATTTAAATCCTTATATAAATGTCTTACATAAAACTTTTTAGAGTTAAGAATTTTAAAGAATGTCATCTGTATGATTTAGTTCAACTGTGAAAAAGGATAATTTGAATTTATATATATATATATTTGTATTAAACTAGCTCTATATTGCATGCATAATAGTTATTAGTTTCAAGCCTGTCTTTACTTAATATTAAAGAATAAAAATCCATTTTCTGAATGCATTTTTAGAAAAATGTCCCATTGTTTATATAAGTTCATGTATACATGTATCATTTATTATCACTTTTTTTAAATTTAGAAATATGAAAAATATGCAAGGTTTTGTTTTATAAGTTAAAAAATAAAGTTAATTTAGTATTACACATGGGTAGAAATTGGAAAATGGAATGTTTTATGCCAAAAAAGAATAAATTCAAATAAAATAGAATAGCATTATATGCTGGTCTCTCAATATGATAATGTACACAAGATAATGTTAGAGTATTTAAAAAGTTCTAAGTTTGGATGCTTTGATTAATCTCAATTTCTTTATTTACACAACTTTGAACTGTTGATTTGAATTGATTGAATATGCCATAAGTTACTTAGTTATATAAGAATGTAATTTATCTATCTTTATGATTATTTAGCTTAGACAAACTGATTAGAATTAGATTTAATGGCATTTATTGATTTATATGAAATATAAATGCATGATTTTATGCAAATCATACTTTAATACTGTAAAGTGATCATTTTCTTATTCTATCTTCATTTAGTGAAGTAATAGTTTCAGTTGATGTTTGTGAAACCAGGTATTATTCTTTTATACGAGTTGATTTTTAGTAATAACATGAATCTTAAAAATAAAACCAAGGGGATAACCGAGAAGCTTTGATAAAAGAAATGCTCTTATCCTCAAACCTTTTTAGAAATTTATATCTTAATGACGGTTATATGTTTAATGTACCTCATTATAAAGCCCCTGAATATAAGTTTTTTAATTTATTTTGAATGTGCCTAGCTTTTCTGATGAATTTTAATCCTCTGTCTATGGTTGAATTGTTTTGAATGTAGGATATTGAATTAAAGGATGTTTGTAAGCAATTTCTCTAGCTAATGTCTTTTTATCAAATTCCAAAACCGACCTATGTATAATCTTCCTAAATTTATCTTGAGTGTTTATAACGAAAAATTTGCTGCTATTCCTGATATTGAACAGATTTCGTAGGGGGAGAAATACACAACTACAAATCAAAATTAATTTGTTACACGAGTTAAATTATGTTTACTAGTAAGTCGGCTCGGTGGCTGTGAGGTAGCCTGATTGCCTCATAAACCCAAGATTGCTGGTTTGATCCTGGCTGCAGTCTATAGATTTTCTGGATGGGAAAATTGTAGGCATGCATGTCATGATTATGTGTCATGTAAAAGATCTATTGAGTATCAATTTGGCCCTGGTACTCTCTGCAAAATTAAATCACTGCAATATTTAGAGTCCGATGAGAGCTTGAATTGAATGAAATTCAAATGTCAAAATTTGGTAATGGAAGCTGCCACTAGATGGTGTCACCAATGAAATGGCTTACACTTTTGGGGACTTACTGTGTCTGTAAATGGCTTAGTTGCCAAAATGCAGCCCATTTGAAACAAACAAAAATATTTTCCAGTAGCTTAATTATTATTCATCTCATGTTATACGAATATTATGTAAATAGATAAACTCAAGATGATCAACGTTAAAAAAAAAATCTTGGATATTTTTCAGCAAAAAGTGAATGGCAACTGTGTGTGTGTGAAATTTTTTTTAGAAAAACTGTTTTAAAAGCTTGTGAATGTTGTAACTACATGAATTAATGTAGTCGAAATAAAATATGTAAAAGAACCGGAAAAATATTTTACCCTTTATTGAGCTTTTCTTAAAAATTTCCTTTAATTTTTTTTTATTTGCTGTTAATAACTCATGAAAAAAATTGTATATAATAACTACCTCAAGAACCAATACAAACATTTTTAGCTTATAAATGTCATATTAAAACCATAAAATTAAAAAAAAACAAAACGTAAAACCAGAAGAACATTAGAAAAATGTTTTGTGAAAGATGAAGTTTTTTGAATATGAGCTGAGAACTTTTTAAAATACAAAGAAATAGCGGCTTACTAAGTATGAAATTATTAAGATGCCAAAAGGAATGTTTTTGCTTTTATTTTGGTCATTGCTGCTTAAGTTCTAGAGTGTTTTTCGATTTTACGAAATACATTTATCTAATTTATATCAAATTTCGAGAAATTTGATTTTGATTTGTTCTTATTTTTCAGAAAAAAAATAAGTAAAACCGAACTTAAATGCATGATTTCCAAATTTATTTATTTTTTATTCAATCAGCTGTCAATTCATTAATTGGTGGCATAATTTTTCCGTAACACGATAAAGTTAAGTGTCCTTTAAGTGTTTCCAAATATTCTTTTTAAAGTTTGCTTTGGTTTAAAAAAAATACATGTAATTACAAGTTATAAAAGGATTGGAATTAAACATAAGAAATAAATAACTTGCGATATGAATTAATTCCAGCAAATATGTTTGGGGAAAATGTCGATGAATCTTTTAAGTCTATTAGTGACACAGATAATGAAATTTTTTTGGAAAGCCTTGCAAAATGGAACACTTAAAATTTGATCTTTTCCCACAGTTAATATGTTGCGAATCTAATTTTGTTTAAACCCTGTTTTTCAAATGATCTTTAAGGTAATGGTTTTATTTGAATATACATGGTCCATTATATATAAATAAGTTGTCTAAAGGCTAAATGATCCAAACTGCGTTCATACCTGCTAACGATGTACATCAGTTGCAGTTATGGCTGAAAAGCAACTTTTTAAATCTCAGAAAGTCCTATCAACAGTAAAAGACTTTCTTCTTTAGGAAGGTAGCATTCAGCGACTCTTGCGAAGTCGCAAACATTAAAGCCGCATTCACACCAAGGCAGTCAGCAGTGAGCTTAATTTTTCGTTTTATTAATTTAATTTACGAGGGGATAGTCTTAATAATCTGGTTTCAATATTCAACTGTTACACGTTGTAAACAAATGGAACTATGGATAAGATTTAATTCTTTGAATAGCTAGTTTTAATCAATTTTGATTAATTATAGTTAAATTATCGTATTGTGTTTTTAAAATTTCAACTCAACTATTAGCGCTTTTAAACGTGAGAAAATAAAAACTTTTAAAATTTTGACCCAAGTCACCAAAAATGATGCTAACATGGCTATATCAGTAACTTTTTCAATAATTATTAGTAGTAAATTAATTTTTATTAATTATAATTAAATTATTGTATTGTCACCTAAAACAATTGTGTATAGAAAATTTCAGCTCAATTGAGCTCTAAAAAATGTGAGAAAAAAACTTTAATGTTTCGGACCCAAGTCGCTAAAATGGTCACTAAGTCGCCAAAAATGATGCCAACATGACTGCATCTAAAATTCTTTGAATAATTAGTTTTAATCCATTTATTTTTATTGATTATAATTAGATTGCCGCATTGTCATTCAAATTAATCGTGTATATAAAATTTCAGCTCCATCGAGTGCTTTAAACGGCGAGAAAAAAGCTTTTAAAGTGTTGACCGAGACATAGTAACATGAAAAGAAGAAAGCCCACTAAAGCTACAGAGTACCTTAAAAATTTAAATAATATATATATATATATATTGTTGCATTTTTAAAAATATGCATATAAATGGAAAGCTTGCCACTAAATTTCAGATCTGCTAACAAATTAGTTTTTTAGATACTGAAGTTTCCTGAGCTTGGGTTTCGGTTTCATTGTAAAGCATCTTTCCACTCTTAATTCAATGAATTAAAAATATTTTTGGAACAAAGAAACGCAATCCAAGAATCTTTACCTTGCTCGATAAAATTTAAGGTCGGATACTTTTTGAACGGAACTTGTGTACAGTTATGGACATTGATCGATATTATAAGTTAAAGGATACATTTATAAATCTTTTAGGTATGGATATGCATTTGCTTGCAACATCTGAGAATTAAATAAAGCGTTAGATGCTAGTCTTAATGGTTTAATTGTAAAAAAGATTCATGCAAAACTTATCTCAAATAATTAATTTAATCACAGTTTTAGCGTCATTTTGTAATCTTATAGTCATTATAATGAAAGTCGTGATCAGCTGTTGAAGAGTCCAGGTGCGCGTCCTGATTTCAACAACATGCTATTTAAAAGAATGATTGGTATACATAGGATGTCAAAGTCTTCACGCGGTTTAGTGTCGAAAATTTGGAGAACTTACTTAACTCGGCCGTAATTCAAAATTGGGAAATCCGTCACTAATAGATGTCGTGAAAATCTGAGTGATTGATTTTCTTATTAGCATTATTCTTCGAAGCAACAAGAGGGTTATTAGTAACGGACCTCGTAATTTGGTCGAGTGATGAGGACGACACCTGAGATTCTATCCAACTTTCTAAATTTCCATACCACTACAAAGTTAGGACCTCAAGCAACGATATATTTAACCCATTATCCTTAATCTTGCTTTTAACTTTATTCCGTTTCTGGAAACGTTTTTGAGATGCAGCTCTGCTAAATAAATTATATATCATCTTAATAGTTTATAATGTTTGAAAAAAGGGTTTGTCTCTTTTTAAATTTTTTACTTACTGATTCTGTGTTAAGGTATGTGGCTATACATTTCAAAATCAATTCATTAAGCATATAATAAAATATTGACAAATTTCTAATATTTTAAGAACATGAAGATATATGAAAATTTCAAACCTTTTTACAGCAATGCATCTTTTAGTTAAGGTAAATAGAATACTTATTAAAGCATTTATTTTTTTTGTTGAAATTTTTACAACTACTTAACATTATTAAATTCTATATTTTAAGATCACGATTAGAAGTAATAAGGTATTTGCATTTAGTGGATAGTGATAATCTAATAAAGGCCGTCATGTAATATAGTTGCGGATGAATATTAAAGATTACGTGTCGAAGCTTGAAGACTTCACTTGTGGCGAAATGTGAATGGTAATTTAGCTCAAGATGCCTATCTTATCATGTCCTTCAGTCCAAATTTTGAAATATTCTGATCAGGTTAAGCAAACCTTTGAATCGGGAAAAAATAGACATCTGAAAAGTTTAAATAAGTAAACAAAATTTATTACTCTGGTACTCTAGGCAAAATTAAATCATGGCTATATTTAGCAACCAATGAGAGCTTAAATTGAAATAAATGCGAGTGTCCGAATTTGATAGCAAGAGCCGCCAATAGATGGTGCCACTATGAAATTACTCTCTTACTTGGGGATTTGCCGTGTCTGCAAAGGCTTAGTTGCTATTATGCAGCCTATTAGAAAAAAAAATTATTTACAGAATTTTTCACTAATCATATTAACATATTAAAAACTATAAATTTGTGTTTTGAATGAATTTTGTTCTTAACTTTTCTCCTTAGTTAACCTTTTTTAAAAACAAAAGTTTCCCTTGTCCGTTCATGTGAAGATAGTAATAGCAATTTTCAGTTCCTTTTTTTTTTCTGACTGACCACGGATTTCTGACATAATAGCCAAAGAGTAGTTGCAGTGTAACATAAATTTGCTCCGATTTAATCTAACCTGGTCAGAAAAAACTGTCGCAATGACATTTTTTTTTCTTTTCACCCAGCTAAAAATGTCTAACCCATATAAATAAATTTATGAGGCTGAAGAAACAAAATATCTTGGAAAAAAAACTGTTGTTTGGGTTCTTTTCATCACTGAAGGTGGAAAAAAGGAGAATTGGGATAATTTACTAGTCTCAACATACTTTTGGGAATTATTAGAAAAGGAACTAATACATTTCACCCTTTAAAATTTTCTGTTTTTCTGAAAATAAATGTTTTTTTTTCCAAATCGAAAATTTCTGGCACAAAATTTTTTACACAGTGTAATAGTTAATAACAGTTATATATAATTAAGATTGCTTCAATTGGTGAGGAAAGTTATGACAAAACATTTAAAATAAAAGAATAAACATTAAAGAATTGGAATTAGTCAATGAGCTTAGAATCTGTGAAGTTTTCTGTTACGTTCGGCTTTTTGGAAAATATTTTCTTTTAAATTCCATTTAAAACTAAACTTCTGTCTGTAAAAAATACAACACCATGAAGGAATCATCAGAATTAAATGAAATTCAATGCACAAACGACTTGTATTAGTACAAATAAATGACAAAAATTTCAAAGCAAAGGAACAATATTTGGTGTCCGAAATCAGTATTTGGTGTAGCCACCACGCGTTGCAATAAGTTCTGCTATACGACGTGACAGGGAGTCAAACAGATTTTGAATGTCTGCTTGTGGAAGAGGTAATTCCATATTGCTTGTATGCGCAGAATAAATTCGTCTTTTGAAGTTGCAGGACCCGGATCACGAGTGAGACGCCGAGACCAACCAAATCCCACACATGTTCGATAGGCGACATAATCCAGCGAATAAGCAGGCCAAGGAAGATGTTGCATGTGTTGGGCTGAACAGAAGTCTCGAACAGTCTTTGCAACATCTGGGCGTGCATTATCCTGCTGGAAGTTAGCTTCAGGGATGCCTTGAAGGAAGGGAAGGACTTCGGGCTGTAGCAGTTCATGGACGTACCTGTTGCTATTGAGATTACCCTCAATTTGTAGAAAATTGGATCGTCCATGATTCAAAATCTCACCCCAAACCATAACTCCGGGTGTTGGGCCACTATGTCGTTCAATAACGCTCTCTGGAAGGCAGCGTTCACCTGCATACGTCTAACACAAATACGGCCATCATGGTCCCACAAGTTGAAGCGTGATTCATTGAAAAGACAACTTGGTGCCAATCAGCTTGACAGGCTCTGTGCTCACGAGCCCATTGCAGATGCAGCCGTCGATGGTTTGCCATGAGAGGGATCCTGTATAAAGGCATCCTTGCACGCAATCCACGGTGCAGCAGACGTCGACGAATTGGTGAAGCCGACATTAGTACACCTGTAGCAGTAGACCAGCGTGCTGCCCACTACATGAAGGAAGCTGTACGGTCATCCGGTGTCAAACGTCGCTCGCTGACGTCATCTTCCGTCGACCACTGTCAGTTTTTCGAGTTGTTCGGTGCTTGTCGGTCCACTGCTTCCAAACTCGCATAACTGTGGAACTGTTTCGCTGACAGCGAGCTCATATAGCGCAATAGGAAAATCCTCCTTCTCGAAGGCCGATAATCCTCCCCCGTTCAAACTCCGTAAGTTGTTGGAATTTCTCCTTATTTCGTCGTGGAGGCATACTTAGGGCTCATTAAACGTTCGCCACTAACAAATAATCATTAACTATTTTCAACGTCTCGTTACAGCCCTCTATTTATACGCTTTCAGCATCAGTTCCGAGGGCACTGCGCATGCACGGTGGCTCTGAAACTTTACTATTTTACGTACCATCCTATAATTGATATTTGCTGCAAAGTCCATTTAATTATGATGATTCCTTCATAGTGTTACATTTTTTACAAACAGCAGTGTATATGTATGATTGTATAATTTTTTACTAGTAAATGCATTTTAAACTGGAATAGCAAACCTTTATTCTTCTAGAAGGACAGGAACTGTCACAGAAAAATTCTGCATGATTTACTTGACTGAAATTTAAAATTCATAATTGTTATTTTTTTAAATTTTTATTTATAGCAATTAAATGCAAGCCGATTAAAAACTTTGTATTTCTGTCTTAATTTATTGTAGTAAAATGTTTTTCGTAATGTTATTGTTTACTTTATAACAGAAGAATTACTAAATAAAAAATATATTCCTTTTCATTTTCAAAATGAAAAGGAATTTAATTGTTGAGTATAATTTTTTAAAATTATCATTTAATGTCGTCTGAAACTTTTAATGAAAATTGTACTGAAAATAAATAAGGCATTTAATGGGGATTTTTAAATAAAAAATAACAAAATTTTATAAAAATTTTTTGACATTTAATTGCATTTGGATAAGTTAAATATTCACTATAAATCAAGTTTTAGTTGATGGAGAGATTTTGCGACATTTAGGTCAAAATGCTTAGAAAAATTGAAATTTCAGTAAAAAATCGTCCAATGAGTTTCGTAAAAGGTTTTCAATACTAAAGCGGGTTTTATTTATTACGGTTAGAACAATGACAAATATTAAAGAAATAGTAAAATTAAAATAAGGAAAAACAATTACGAGTTAGAGAAAATTTTAGCTTATTTACTTCCCTCGTACGGGAAATTGTAAAAAGAAAAATGGTATTGTTTTGTATTTGTACAATTTGTGACACTCTTGTTATTCACACACATATACGTGTGCAACATAAGATTATAAAAGTTTCTTAAGTGTCTAATGAAAAACTTCGTCCAGAAAGAAAAATACGAGAAAACTTTCAAAATGAAACTGAAGCATGTAATATCTTTACATGTTTGTTCTAAATTTTTCATGGTTAATATACATATATTATGTGTGTGTATGTGAGGACATTACTCAGTCCACACTCGTTTCCATCAGGTGGCAGCATCCTCCAGTAACACGACACGAAACTTAAAGAACGCGTAGCAAGAATTAACAACAAAAGAATTACGAAAACGAGAGAAACGACGAAGGAGCTGAAGTGAATGCAGCAAAGCCAGAACGCAATGACGTTCGCAAAAATGAGAATAACAGCCGTTAAGGGCAATTATGTGGGTATGTCAAGTGTTGTGTATCGCCTCAATAAATGAGTTTGCTTTATGAGCACTTTGATTCATTCTGCTAACTTGCAAATCTACCGCCATAGTTGGACGTTTGGCTTCAAAAATTTCCTTCTCCTAGAATAGCGGTTGCCAACTGGTCATCCGTGAAAATTTTTGATGGTTCGCAAAAAAAAAAGAAGAAGAAAAGGACATTATTTATATTTTTATGAAAATTTAAGTTCAAAAATGACGAATAGCTAAACATATTATGGAATACAGATTATACTTTTATTAAAGCCTCACTGCTACTTTTAGCGAAATTCTTTCTGAGTTTAACGAAGTTTTAGTTACCTTTACGGATGCATCAAGCAGCATTTAAAAGTGAGAGTTGGCAACCATCTTAAACTGGCAGCATTACACTTCAGTTCGTTAATATTGTTTTGTGTTGCTGGTGTTTTCTTTCTTTTCGTGAAGCTCCTTTTCAGTTTTCTGGAAATGTATATATAGATGTAAATAAGTGACTACATATACTGCTAAAAAAGTTAGGAGAGCAAGCAGAAAAGTAAAGAAATCTTTCGATAGCCATGCGTGAGCATAAATTGGAGAATATAGGTGTAACAAAACGCAATACATAAAAAAGAAGCAAAAAACAACTGTATGGATACTTTTTTTATTTGGAATGGTACAAAGAAGTGAAATGATGCTTCAAGGCTACAATTTGGTTATATGTAAATGAGAAAATACCGATTGTTTCGAAATGATATAGAATATTTAATACGGTGCGTGGTCCCCCAAACTACTCGGACTGCCTCATACTTGTTTTGCGTGAGTGCGATGAGGTTATAGATGATATTTTGGGAAATATTGTCTTGGGTAGTAACAAGAGACCTTGGTTTTGTAGTAACTCATCGTCCGAGTGTGTCCTAAACATGCTCGATCGGATTAAGATCAGGAGAGCATGATGACTCCCCATAAGCTGTATTGTTTCAGCTTCAAGAAAGTTCTCCACAAGACAAGCTGTATGAAGTCTGGCATTATCCTGCATTAAAAGAAAATAATCACCAATGTCTGCAGCGAAAGGTACGACATGGGGTCTCGGGATCTCGTCTGCGTATCTTTAAGTCATCATATTGCCATTCCGAATGATACGCAGGTCAGTACATCCGCAGATGCTGACTTCTCCTCATACCATCAAACAACATAGTCGGTAATGGGATCTTTCATGAACGAATACATGGCTATTTCGAGTGCCTCTTTATCGCTATATCAAAACATGTCTGGTGTCACACTCTAAACTGAATTGGAACTTGTCCGTAAACAGCACTTGCTTTAATCC
Organism: Trichonephila clavata; assembly: GCA_019973975.1. Lineage (NCBI taxonomy): Eukaryota > Metazoa > Arthropoda > Arachnida > Araneae > Nephilidae > Trichonephila > Trichonephila clavata. The sequence goes on along the minus strand of BMAO01007658.1, from coordinate 4,927 downwards.
CTTTGCATCCAATCTCGATGTTTAACAGCCAAGTTTCTTCAGGCTGCACGGTGTCTTCCTGTCAACGGAATACACACCATTGACCTACGTGCATAGAGACCGCCCGCATAAAGCCCACTTCGGATTGGTTGATTTGAGATCTTTCGTTTAGTTGCCAAAAGAAGCCGCCTTTGCACGCTTTGGCCGTTCTGTCTCGACGAGCTGTTAACAGTATATACCTGTCATTATCTGCTGTGGTAGCACGTGGACGAGCTTTTCCTGTCTTACGTCGAACACGCCTTTTCTTGAAATTGATTCCGCTGTCTTGCAATGACACTTCTTGTCCCTCTAACAGCGTCCGCTACAATTTTTTTGTGTTTTTCCGGATTCCAGTCTCCTGATAATACGCCAAGCCATGGATTTCGGTAGATGACCTTGTCGAGATATTTTCAGTTGCCTTTTCTGAAAATGACCGCTGAAAGATTAAATTCCCCTATTCCTTTTACGAAAAGACCTGAAGTGTACGTGAGCAATACTCTTATATTTCGAAGTCATTTTCGAGGTATTATTCCAAGTTTTTGGATAAGTAGTATACTTCTAGAACTACTACTCTTTATATTCTTAACGAATGTCATTTCTTTCAAATAAGCAGTATTTCTATCTAGTATGTAGGAGTCTTAATTTTTTTCAACGCTAATCTTTTTTATTTTATTTTTAAAACTGTCATTTTTATACCCGTCATGTAACGCGCCCCGTAAATTTGATCATGCTTTTTGTGTTCAAAGTGCGCATTATACGCCGGATTTTACCGTATACCCTTTCTACGTGCAAAATTTTAATGCGAACCCGTACTTGCCCCGCTCTACTTACATATTACAAAATCAGGGGGATAATCAGCGGCTTTCAATTTGACAGGATTCTGAACATTCAGTTATTAAACAATTTCTTTGTGGGTTCAAAGTGTTTTTCATATGAGGACAGATATTTTTACTTTCATATGTAGAACTAACAGCGGAAAGCAGAGTAAATGCTATTTTCTCTATTAAAATACTTGAATCTCTCAACTAATGACTTTCAGTAATTTACAAAATTGCTGTAAATTTATCATTACAGTTATCTTTCAGATTTTTTTCGAAATTTCATAAATGCTCATAATTCTGAAGATGTTTGTCGAATAAGGTTCATTGTAAATTTAACAACTTCCACCTTTCGAAAATTGACAAATTTGTAGAGTAGGTGCAGAGTGCTACTGAAAATTGTACCGCGTGTCATAGGTTACCGACCCTTGTTCTCGAGTTTTGCAATAATCGAAATCCAGAATTAATTTGACTACAGCACTTCTTCCAAAGGACATTTTTTTTAATTCATGACCGAACATTGTATAAATGGTATCCCTGATTTCAAACTTTAAAAATTGATTTTAAATTAATACAAAAAAATTTCAGAATTTAAACAAAATTTAAAAATTTATGAAAAAGTGTTTTATTCAGAATAATCATTATCTCACTTTAACAGTTTTGATAACAATAAATGTTACATTTGTTAAGCAATCAGACAGTTCTTGGTTAAATATTTTATTATGCATGAGGTGACAACGTCATCTCACAACAGCAGCAACACAAGCAATCATATATATATACAGTTACAATATAGTTCAGTTCCATTACACAGTTACAGTTATCATGACATCCCCCTTTAAGTTATTAAACACATAACATAGTCATTCAAATAAGATGGTGGTTTACAAACACGGTTACTTCTTTGGACATTGCAATCTGACTCGTTACAGTTCTGTATATTTTGAGGATTTACAATTACTTCTGAATCAGAATTGAAAGTACTTATGTCATTGGGATCTGTTTCTGTATTAAAGGGTGTGTTTGATGTTCTTATATGTTTTCTATTACGTCTAAAATATTTCCAGACTGATTTTTAACAAAAAATATGACCTAGGATGTAATTTATGCTTTGAAACTATTTTAGCCGGTTCCCAAGTTTTGTTTTTAAAATTTAGTATTCTGACATTATCTTCTGGCTCAAGTTCAGGTAATGGATGAGCAGTTTTATCATAATGTATCTTTTGAACGTTTTGCCTTTTTATTAACTTTTCTCGAATGTTATTAAATAATTCAGCATTTAACAATTTATTCGAGATTGGTAATTTTGTTTTTAATCTACGATAAAACATCATTTGAGCTGGAGATAGGTCAAGACCTGATATTGGGGTGTTTCTATACTCCATTAAACCTACTAAATAATCTCGTCTATCTTCCCTTGCCTTTTTCATAATGCTTTTAGAAATTCCTACTGCTTTTTCAACCATTCCATTACTTGGGGAGTAATGAGGACTATAATGAATGCATAATTAAAATCCCAATCATTTGCAAACTTTTTATAAATATAACTATTAAATGGCATATTATCTGATACTACAATATTTGGAACACCAAATCTAGAGAAAATTGTTTTAAGTTTAATTATTACCTCATCTGCACTCTTATTTACAAGTTCAGCAATTTCAATCCATTTTGAATAATAGTCTATTACAACTAGATAACTTGTATTACCCAAACCCATTATATCTACTCCTATCTTTTCAAAGGGTCTATAGGAAACTGTATGAGGTTTTAATGGCTCTTTACTATTAGCTTTTGTAAATTTTTCACATATTACACATTGTGATACTAATGTTTCTATGTCAGAGTTCATCCCTGGCCAATACATTATTTCTCTATCTCTTTTCTTACATTTCTCTATCCCAAAGTGAGCCTCATGAATTAGTTGTAGCATATCTTTTCTCAAACTATAAGGTACAATTAGTTTTTCATTGCTAAATAACAACCCTTCTTGAATATAGATGTTATTTTTAATTTTATAATATGTTTTTACACTATTGTCTACATTTTTGTAAGATTTAGGTCAGCCCTCTTTGATATATTTAACAACTATTTGTAATTCTGGATCTAATTCAGTTTCTTTTTTAAATTGTACACGTCTCTTTTCACTCATGGGTAAATGTTTTGAAATAGTATGCACAATATTTAGCATTTCAGGATCATCCCTTACAGTTTCACTAACAGGAAATGCTCGTGATAAAGTATCAGCGAGAAACATTTGATTACCTGGTACATAATTTATTTCAAAATCATATTTTAATAATTTTAAAATCATTCTTTGCATTCTAGAAGATATTTTATGCATAGGTTTCTTAACAATTGCCATTAAGGGCTTATGGTCACTCTGTACAACAACTTTACGTCAATTATACAAAATTATGGTATTTCTCAAATGAAAAAACAATTGCCAATAATTCTTTCTCAATCTGTGCATAATTTTTCTCACTGTTTGTTAAACTGCGTGAGACAAATGATACCGGTTGACCTTTTTGGATTAAACAGGATCCTAGCCCATCTTTTGAACTATCACATTGTATTACTATTTCATCATTAACACTAAAAACTTTTAAAATTGGAGCCTTAGCTAACAATTCTTTAATGTTTACAAAGGAAAATTCTTGTTCTTTTCCCCAATTAAATTCTACATTTTCATGAATGATTTTTCTTAATGGAGCAGTAACTTTAGATACATTGGGTATAAATTTTGAAAGAAAATTCATCATGCCCAACAATCTACTAACTTCAGTTTTTGATTTTGGTGTTGGCATCTCAACAATTGCTTTTATGTGATCTGGATCAGGTTTCATACCTGATTTAGATATAATTTGACCTACATATTTTACCTCAGATACCCTATATTGTAGTTTATCTGGATTAAACTTTACATTTAACAATTTGTCTCTTTCAAGAACTCTAGACATAATTACATCATGTGAATCCTCATCATATCCTGCAATAATGATGTCATCAAAATAAATCTCTACTACCTCAATATCTCCAAAAAGCTTTTGATTTCTTTTCTGAAATACCTCAGGTGCAGAAACTATACCAAATGGCATTTTGTTGAATTTGATCCTTCCAAAAGGTGTATTAAATGTACAAATTTCAGAGCTAACTTCATCTAAAGGTACATGCCAAAAACCATCTTTCAAATCTACCACTGAAAATATTTTCTTGCCCTCTAATCTACTAATGATATCATTTGTACAAGGAATTTGATAATGTTCTCTTTTAATAACTTTGTTAAGATCTCTAGGGTCTAAACACAATCTTAAATTTCCATTGGGTTTTTCTACAATGACTAAACTTTGCACCTAATCAGTTGGCTTATTAACTTTTGACACTATTCCTTCTTTTTCTAATCTATCTAAAGTACTTTTTAATTTTGGCTGCAAAGCCAGAGGAACACGCCTTGGTGGGTGAATTACTGGTACAGCATTATCTTTTAAAGTAATGTGATATGGTTCATTTGGAAATTCCCCAACCCCAGTAAATACATCTTTATATTGCTTAATTAACTCATTTTCACTTATACTACATTCAATAGCATCAATTCTTTCAATAAGTTTAATTCCTTACAACCTCTTAACCCTAATATTGGTTTAGATTTTACATTTACTACATAGAAAGGCAAATGAACATTTTTGAGTTTATCAGTAGAGCAATGAATTATAAGGGAGCCATTTGGCTTTAAATTAAAATTACCATATGTAGTTAGAGATATATTAATTTTACTAAGTTTTGGATTAACTTTTAACATACTCAAAATATACAGTAGCAAAATATTTACTTCAGCTCCAGTATCCAGTTTAAAATTGACATCAAAACACTTATTATTTACATCTAATGAAACATTTTTATACCAAGTTTCACTTACCATTTCTGCATTTTTAACACTAGAGTCTGTACTATTTTTCATTGCACATTTATTTTCATTTTCATTTACAGAATCAATATAAACCAGTTCATTTTCAGGAACGTTCATTTCATGAATGTTCTTTGTATTTTGGAAGCATTTAGCAGCAAAATGGTTTTTCTTCTTGCACTTGGCA